>JAKUCV010001494.1:0-78607 GCA_028386065.3 Turnera subulata | reverse complement strand
CGTAGAGGAGCAGGGCTTCTTCTTGCTCTAACTGATTCGTTTCAGCCTTCGTCTTGGTCTAGATGATTCGTTCCAGCAGTTGGGTGAAAGACCTCAACCGAACAAGGTATGAAATTTTGTTATACGGTTTATATGCTTCACATGTGGTTCTTGGCTAAGTTTCCTTTGCTTCCGCTGCATTTTTGCTTGTATATGATTGTCATATAGCCTAGGGAAACTTACAGACCGCGCCTAGTGGAACGACATGTCGTCCACTAGGAACGGCCAAACTCTAGCCGGCCACTCCCCTCTTCTTTTCTTTTTCTTTTCTTCTTCTTTCTTGTTTCTCTTTTTCTCTTCTTCTCCAAACCGGCGCTGCCTCCCTCCTACCTTCCTTCTCTCTTTTTCTTTCCTCTCTCTCTTCCCTCTCCCTTCTTCCTTCTCCTCTCGTTTTCTCTCCCTCCGTTCTCCTCCTCTCCTCCCTTCCGTCTTCACGCCGTCTTTTCCTCTTCGGTTCCCTTCCCTATGCCGTGGTTCCGCCGTGGCTGCAGAGGAACCGGGAGCGAATCTGGGTCGCCGTCGCCGTTGCTTGGGTCGGGTAAGCTTCCGACCCCCTTCTCCTCTCTTCCTTTATTCTTTCTTTTAGTGTTGTGGCTAATCCGATTTGGGGTTGTGTTCGGTGGCGGGTTCGTGGGGTTGGTGTCGTGGTGTTGATGGATGGTTGCTGTTGGCGGGTTGATGGGTTGTGTTGGGGTTTTGCAGATTGTTGTTTTGGTGGTGCTCGGTGTGGCGTTGCTGCTCGTGTTTGTTTTGCAGCGGGTGCGTGAGTGGCTCGCCGGCGTTGGTGCTTGCGTGTGTGAGTGAGGTGCTGGGCGTGACGGGCAGTGAAGGTGCTCGGGTGCGTGTGTGTGTTCCACCGGCAGAGAAGTGGAGGTTCGGGTTGGCAGTGAATTTTCCGGGTAAGGGGACTTTGGTTTTCTTCTTTTGCAATTCGTTTTAAGGAACTGCGTGATTGTTTTGTGTTGAATCTGAATTGGTTTGTGGTTGTTGGGTCGTTGTGGCAGCTTTGGGTGTTTTCCGGCGAAGGCTCGGGAATTTTCCGGCGAGGCTCGAGAATTTTCCGACGCGGGTCGGGAATTTTCCGGCGAAGGTTCGGGTTTTGACTCCGGCATTATACTTGATGTATAATTTGTGTTACATGGCATGTACTTATTTAATTTGGATTGGGTTTTGTAATATTGATAAGGTACATAGTAGTAAATCGAGTACGGGAGTTTGTGTGGAATATAACCGGTAATTACCGACACGGGTAGAACCTTAGGCCGGGAATCTTTGGCTCAGGTTTACTTTGGACTTAAGTAACGGGCTTTGAGCCCAATTCTATAATTGGTTAAATAAGGACTTAAGAAAGTGGGCTTTAGGCCGGGAAATTGAATTTGGGCTTAGATTGGGTTTTAGGCCGGAAATTCGTAAAGGACATAATGAGTGGGCCATAGGCTCGGGGACTACTTATTGGACTTAGTTGGGCATGAGTCGTTGAACCTTAGGTCCCGATGCTCGGAGTTTTGGTGAGAGAACATAAAGTCGGGTTTAGACCCGGAAATTACATAGTTGGCTAACTAGGGACGGGTTTAACTCAGTTGAGCATTATAGTTACATGCATGCACGTCTTTATTGTTTGTGTTTGTAATTTGTTGTGTGTGCCGGTATTCAGGCACGGGTAATACCTCGGGAGCTGGAGGATCGGTTTTGGGAAAAGCTCCACAGGACAATCGTCGTTGAGGTGACTTTATACGTCTTTTTATGTCTGTATGCATGAGCTTGTTGGATTGGTTTGTTTGAGTTGCATGCTTGTTTGCTAACATGCTGTAATCTGTATTGTGTGCCTAAGTGTATTATTTGCTTTTGAGCTGGATGTTGGATTTGTTATGGATTACAACATGTGTGATTTTGGGTGTTTGTGTGATGTGTTGTGGGTCGGAGACCCGATGATCTATTTAAGCTATTTTATCACACCACCCTGTTAAATCACAATCTCTTGGCACATGAACTCATAATTTGTGAATAAGAATAATGTACAGTAGAAGTTAGGCTGCTGTGTGCTGATGACCGGTTGTTTCGAGCGGGAAGTGATACCCCTCGGGTTTGCTTGCAGATTAGCAAGTGTTATGCGGATTTGCATATGGGTCTGTAATGACCGGTTCTACCTCCCTCCTTCTACCTCCCGCTTTCTACCTCCCTCTTTCTCTCTCTCTCTCTCTCTCTATGGATATGTTGGGCTTCGTGCCTGGTTGTTTTTGGGCTTATGCCTGGTTGTCTCATGAGATGGGGCCGAGCTCGACGCACACAGTAGGGGGCCCTAAATAATGAATTATAATAAGAAAACTTAACACACAACAGATGGAGAATAATGAATTGTTTGCTTGATTGGCTTGGCATGTTAGTACCGGTTGTTGTATGTTGCTTACTTGTCTTGTTACTCTTCTTTCCTTTCGGACTTGATCTGCACACCTTCATAATTAGATTTATATTGCTCACTAAGTAGGCGACTCACATAATCGCCAACGTTGTTTTTCAGACTTTAGATAGCGTGCAGTCACTTTCCATCCTTCCAGAGTACGGACGTGGTTATCTCCGCAGGTAGCTGTGCTTGATCTCCCGGTTGGATCCATAGAGTCGGCATGCATATTGTTTTGTTTCTCTTATTTTTACTCCGTTTGTTCTTCCGCTGCATTGGATTTTTACTGAGATGTCTATTGTTTTTGGACAACATTATCGGCGGGTTGCTGGGTTTATGTATTGATGATGTTTCGGCAGGATGCCGGGTTGTTTTGTGGCTTGTTAAGCTGGATTGATTTGCTCTTGATGACATCTTGTTTTTATTAAGAATTTATGGATGTTGTTGATATTGGATTTCGTGTCCCGGGTTTTAGGAGTATTTTGGTAAATTCCTTTATTTAAGTATTTTATTTGTAAAATTGGAACACGGATGTTTCATCGTCACCCTTACCTTTGCATGCAGGCGGCGGCGCGGAAGAACGGGGTGGCAGGTGACGAGACGCGGCAGGCGGCGAGCAGACGAGCAGGAGGGCGCGGTCATTCGTCGTGGGTGGCGAGGAAGCGAGGCAAGGCGCGGCTGCAGGCGGCGAAAGAAGGCGGGTCGACAAGGCGCTACCGGGTCTGCAACGGCCAACTTCGTCCGAGCAGCGAGGCAGTTGTCTTGTAGCGGCGGCGGGCGACAAGGCGCGATGGAGGATGGCGAGGAGAGGAGAACGTGAGGACACGATGGCGACGACGGGTAGACACGACTGCAGGGGTCCTCGGATGGTGGCCGACTTATGCGAGGAAGAAGATGATGATGGGTATATGCCAAAACGACGACGCTTGGGCCTGGTTTCTTCCTCCTCCTCCTTTCTTTTTTTCTTCTTTTTTTTTCCACTCTTTCTCTTTTTTTCGGTTCCATTTTTTTTTCCTCTCTTTTTTTCCTTCTTTCTTCCTTTTTTTTCCCTCTCCCTCTCTTCTCTTTTTTTCTCTTCTCCTCCTCTCCACCGATTCTGCTTCTTTTAATCTGTTTTTTTTAACTATTTAACATGTGAATATCAAATAATGCAAATCCGTCAGTATTACGGGCGGTCCGATCCGGACCAGAAAATAACCGATACCTACTTAGTTATTTTCCGGTGTGATTTTCCGAGAAATTCCGAAACCCGAAAAATACCAACTTAGTTCGCAAAAATCCGCGGGAAAATCACGAGCGCGGGAAAACCTTCGGTTTCGAAAAACGACTCCTGATTTACCTTGAATTAATTACCCAAGATCAATTCAACATTAAATCACGGTAAATAAACTTTTACAGTCCGGTAAAAAACCAAAATTTTTACCCGGGCTGTTATAGACTACCCACCTTAAAAAAAATTTCGTCCCCGAAATTCCATCTTATCCGTGGGTCCTACCACGATAAGATTCTGGCACACTTTGCCAGGTATCCAACCTCAACGTGAGATACCGCTTATACCCTTAAGCGACATCTCATCCGCTTATAAATACCAAACCTCATGACTGGCAACTCACACACAGTCATGGATTCTCCACTGAGATCAAGGACAACTTCAGACTCCGAAAACAACAACTACATCGGCGGCAAAGCTTTCCCAAAAAGCTCCGATGATGAACCTCCAAAGAAGCGGTTCAAGACCAACATCATCGGCCTGAAGGAGCACATGGTCGTTTCCCCAAAACGACGGAAGAAACGAGTCCCCAAGAAAGCTGAAGAAAGGAAAGGCAAGGCGGTAGCTGAGAGCAGCACTCCGCAACAGAAACTGACGCAGTTGAACTTCTCGCTGAAGAAGATCGCCTCGGCGGAGGCGCAAATCGAACTGGCGTGCATGGAGCTGTTCCCGCACATGGAAAATGTCAAAAAATTGTAAAAGATCTAGAGAAGCAAATAACTCCATAGAGAGTACTTCTTCTCTTGTTGTAAAACCTTATTATGAAATAAATAAAAAATTTCCTTTTAAATCAAAAATTCTTATGTTTCCAAGTCTTATGTTAAATGGAAAAACAAAACATCTCAAAGTATAACAAAAATCAATAACAAGAATATAAAATCAAATATAAAGAAATTAAAAACAAAACTCGTTTGACAAAATCAAAACATAAAGAAATTAAAATAAAACACGTTTTCATGATCGGTGCTCGTATCGGACGAAAACACCCTCGAACCAAGAAACGTAACGTACGCAGTTAACGGTGACGTCACGAGCACATCCTGTGTCCCTCGAAAGACACGATACCCACTTGTTCACAATTGTCCGCATGAGCCAAAAACGTCTGTCTCGTCTCGCATCTCTCCACGATGTCCGAACAGCTGTAAACTCATCGCACATGCACTCTACTCGAGGTGTGGTCCGATCCAACTAGCCTCAACGGTCACGGATGCAAGTGATAAAAGATGCAAGAAAATATAGTAAGACCATAAAAGAGAAGACAAAGTAGCCAGAGCAAAAGAAAATCATGTGATAGAAATAGGCTGAAAATCTCTGGCATGGGTCCGAAAAACGCGTAAAGCAATAAATGCAAGCAACGGTAAAATTTCAAAAAGGAAAATCTTGAAAATCAAAACAATACACACGCTCCCCATAAGAGTATAAAAGAAGGAGCGGTGATGTGTAAATTATCAAAAGCATTTTAAAGAAACAAAACTCTCAGACAATTAAAACACAACGTTCCAAAAACAAAACCCCACACGTCCAAATCAAGATGCCTGCTCCATCTTCAGTCTTCTTCGTCGAAGGTGCCAACCTTGGCAGAAGAAACCGTCTGGCGTACAGCATGGTCAACGAACGTCCAGAGGAGCTACCAAACGAGCTCGGAAGAATGCCACGACTGGTCTTCATCAACGAACTCTACTCGTCGCGGTTCTTCATCACTGCCATGGAAGAGACCTTCTTCCTGGAGGATCACGGCACACTGAGGACATCATACTACGGATCGGAAAACTCCGTGATGTTCTTCATCTCCGAGAGGCAGCAAGAGTTCAACCTGGAGTCTACTTGCCAATCTGTGGAGCAAGGCGCATACTATCAGCTCTCGATGACGGCTCAGAGCATGCCCAGAATGACTCGGCTACCTCCAACTTGGCCAAAGGCGCGACTACTGGTGTGGAACTGCAGAGGAGTAGCAAGGCGTGCACAGGAGTTCTCACGAACCCTGAGGGACTTGAAGAACCAGTACAAACCCAACATGGTTCTTCTGACGGAGACGCAGTGGCAACCACGGGACGATCACGGTCTGATCCCACTCCGGTTCCCTACAACAAACCGGTTCGAGATTCCTGGCCAAAGCGACAGAGGCGGCATGTGGTTCTCATGGAGCGATAGAGTCACGGTCAACATCAACAGCGACCCAAACAGCTTCCGTGTCAACGTCGTTCCGAATCGTTAAAATGTATTTTCCTTTATTAATAAAATATCAAAATCAATGTAGTATTTCTCTTTTTATAAAATATCAATGTACTATCTCTGTTTGTAACGAAATATCAGTATTATTAACAGTATTTGTATTTTCGCTTATTTTGGCATCATTTACCTCATATGTGTATGTTCCGCGACAGCTGGCGCCCCTTGACTGGATCCATAATGCACTAACTAAATGACATAAAATGATAAAAAACTGGAGCGAACTATGCAAACAAGACAACAAACACACAAAAACTTCCCAACAAGACCTAACGCCCGCTCCGCTACCAAAATGAAACACCCCGACCCGAATTTACCGTACACAGTAAACACGAGCCGGAACTGTGACAACCCAACCAAATAAACCCAAGCATATAGTGTCTAAAGCATAACCCTGGCTCAACAGCCCAAAAATATAATCAACAATATGGCCCTACGGCCCAACATCAATAACATCAATAATAATGAAACTGGCCCAATGGCCCAACAACAATAATAATATGCACAGCGGAAGACTTTAAAACTCACTAACACTGTATGCGACACATGCAAATTATGGATCCAAGCCTGTCCAAGGGAAACGTCGCAGCCCGTCTGGAATGCATCAACCTGTACAACAAACAACTCATCCTACGGGATGAAAGCCCGCAGGTGAGGGGTGAGTCCGAAGTGCTCAAAACAATGGAAAGACGATCAATATGGACACTAAAAATTACTCAAGTCCAAAAATAAGTAAAAATCGACCCAAAGTCACAAATAAAACCAATTTTCCAATTTTATCTTTCCGGGCCCCGTCACGGATAAACTAGTGATCAAACCTGGTTATCAACACATTCCGGGTGCCAGACCAAATCAGAGAACCCAGGGATCGACATCCCAAAAATACGAACCCAGGGATAGACATCCCAAAAATATAACACGGGATAGACATCCCAGGGATAGTCATCCCAAGCATAGACATGCTTATCAAGTAACCCAGGTCAAGGCCACCACGAAACTGTTTCTAACCATCGAGTCGTACCACTACCTATCACATGACAATTATATTACGGTCGTTAAAATCAAATAACAGGGATCGACATCCCTAACCAGGATACCGGGATAGACATCCCTATCCAAAACACCAAGGATAGACATCCTTGTCACAATTCATTATTATTTCCATTTCATTATTCTTAAACCGAAAAACACAGAAAATCAACACGGGATAAACATCCCAAAAATACCAAACATGACACCGGGATAAACATCCCGAACCAAAACACAGCTAAACCACAGCATCCAACAATGCAATAACACCAAACACAATAACCGAGTAATAAGGCACATATTGAAGGAAATCCATCCTCACCTTGGCCGATTACTCAACTTCGGAAAACCATGACCGGTCCGACGCCGGCTCCTCGGGAAACTGCCCGATATCCGAACCTATACAACAAAACCATATACACACATAAATGCACATATTCGGTATGCTATGATGCCCCAAACTGCGAAATTACCCATCCCGATTACATATCCTTTATTACTGTCTTTTACCGAAAATAATTAACCGTACGTATTTCCGAATATAATTTCGGTACTATACTTTAATTAAAAATTTTTAAAAATATTTTCATAGATTAATTATAATTTTCCAAAATAATAATCTCATAATTTTTCTGGAAAAATAATAACCTATTTATAATTTCTAGAAAATATTTATAGTATTTATCTTTTTCTATATACATATACAATTTAATTTTCCAACACAAAATATAATTAACTTAAATTTACAAAATATTTACATAAACCACAATCATAATTTTCCAGACGAAAATAATATACATATTAATTTCCAGAGATTATTTCCAAGGTATACATATATATTTTCCAAATAATAATAGTTTCTAAAACAAAACTTAATTATTTATCAAAGTAAACATATTTATATTTTCCTGAAAATACCATAATCAAATTGGCAATAATTTTATCAAAATAACCATATAATTTTTCTTCAGTATTAATTTCCAGAATATAGATAAATATATATATGTATAATTTGTTTTTTTTTTATTAATGGACTGGGCCATGAATAGTGTTGGCCCAGACTAAGGCTGCAGCCCAGCCCGGCCCAACACCACACAGCCCAAGCCCAAGCAGACCCAAACCATAAACCATAGCCCAATAACAACAGCCCACTATCAAATACAACCCAACCCAGACAGTCTCGCGGGTCGACCCTACCCGTTCCTTCACAAACGGGTCGTCACCCTTACCTTTGCATGCAGGCGGCGGCGCGGAGGAACGGGGTGGCAGGTGACGAGACGCGGCAGGCGGCGAGCAGGCGAGCAGCAGGGCGCGGTCAGTCATCGTGGGTGGCGAGGAAGCGAGGCAAGGCGCGGCTGCAGGCGGCGAAAGAAGGCGGGTCGGCAAGGCGCTACCGGGTCTGCAACGGCCAACTTCGTCCGAGAAGCGAGGCGGTTGTCTTGCAGCGGCGACGGGCGACAAGGCGCGTTGGAGGACGGCGAGGAGAGGAGAACGTGAGGACACGATGGCGACGACGGGTAGACGGGACTGCAGGGGTCCTCGGATGGTGGCCGGCTTATGCGAGGAAGAAGATGATGATGGGTATATGCAAAAACGACGACGCTTGGGCCTGGTTTCTTCCTCCTCCTCCTTTCTTTTTTTCTTCTTTTTTTTTCCACTCTTTCTCTTTTTTCCGGTTCCATTTTTTTTCCTCTCTTTTTTTCCTTCTTTCTTCCTTTTTTTTTCCTCTCCCTCTCTTCTCTTTTTTTCTCTTCTCCTCCTCTCCACCGATTCTGCTTCTTTTAATCTGTTTTTTTAACTATTTAACATGTGAATATCAAATAATGCAAATCCGTCTGTATTACGGGCGAGTCCGATCCGGACCAGAAAATAACCGATACCTCCTTAGTTATTTTCCGGTGTGATTTTCCGAGAAATTCCGAAACCCGAAAAATACCAACTTAGTTCGAAAAAATCCGCGGGAAAATCACGAGCACGGGAAAACCCTCGGTTTCGAAAAACGACTCCCGATTTACCTTGAACTAATTACCCAAGATTAATTCAACAGTAAATCACTGTAAATAGACTTTTGCAGTCCGGTAAAAATCCAAAATTTTTACCCGGGCTGTTACATTTAGCCTATCAAGAAAATCAACAAATATCGTTATATGATAATGATTAATATAAATATTAAACAAATTAATAAAATTAATATCATTATTAAATATAAAATTTAATATTATACATTATATAATTTAGAATATCATGTGAAACGCCCGTGTCCCAATTTATGAATATAAAATAGAATATAAATAAAAATGACCAAAATGCCCTTATCATTCCCAGGACACGAAAATATATTCAACTGAAAACACCGTATCCCAAATTATCCATTAGATTAATTATATCATGTGAAGTGGCCAAAATGCCCTTCTCCCCCGGGATACAATAAAAATCAAGAGAAATCATTAATTATGCAATATAAAGACAATACAGCATATCAAAATAGAGTATGCAGCGGAAGACAAATACATATTCAAATATGAATGTAATGCACCCTATGGATCCGACCCAACGAGGAAAGCACCGCCACATGCTGTTATGCACCACTGCTCAAAGAACAGTTAACCTGTGACAAGACTGTGAGGGGGTGAGACCAACCACTGTCTCACCACAGACAAATAAACCAATAATATACAATTACAAATCAACTACAAGTACACCGGCATCAAACAACAACAACCACAATACACAGAGCAAGACATCATCAAACTACAACCATCACTTATCATTGCTTATTTTATTATCTTTGTTATTAGGTTTAAATATTTTCTTAGGGCCCTCTACTGTGTGCGTCGAGCTCGGTCCCGTCTCATGAGACAACCAGGCACAAGCCCAAAAAAACCAGGCACGAAGCCCAAATAAACCAGGCACGAAGCCCAAACATATCCATAGAGAGAGAGAGAGACAGAGAGAAAGAGGGAGGTAGAAAGGGGGAGGTAGAAGGAGGGAGGTAGAACCGGCCATCACAGGCCCACATGCAAACCCGCATGCCATCCCGAGGGGTATTACTTCCCGCTCGAACCAACCGGTCAATAGCCCCACAGTAGAATTATTATGTTTCATTATTCTCAATAATGTTTTAAGAGTCGTGCCATAAATTATGATCAAACAGTGTTGTGTGGATTTAATATCTTATTCTCCAGTCCGGGCCCCCAGCCCACAGTCCACCACACAAACCACAATCTATATCTTATGTGTTTATCATAACCAAACAAGTCATACTAGACAGGCACAATACATCACATCGGACAACAGGTCACATAATCAGGCACACCACGTCATAGGTATCATCAACATAATTCACTTTGCAAATAGCAACATCAGCACAACAGGCAAGCATGCATACAGCATTCAAGACCAAACAAATAATACCAACTTCATAAACCAAGACAACTAACCGAGCATTGTAGGCAATAATGCATACAAAGGTTTATAAGTCCTCACCTGGGCCATATTAATTGTCTCGGAAGCCAAAGCCTTAACCCGCCTCAACACTCCTATGTCCATAACGTCCTACGAACATACACCTCATATAAGAAGTTTATTCATGAAAATTGAGTAAATGCATATTAATAACATGATCTCGAGTCAAACCTGTGACACTAAGCCCGTTACTAAAGATCAGGGTCTAAATCCAAACAACTCAAATCCCAAGTTCCGTACTTAGCTTAACTCTGATTGTAGTCAGTTGGGCCTAGAGTGTATTATCCCAAATCTCCAAAATACAACATTGGGCCTAAAGCCCACATCCATATTAGTCATTGGCCTAAAGCCTACATTTCCAATTATTAGGCCTAAGCCCATATAAACAAGAGTTATTGGGTTTATTTATACAGTGGGCCTAAAGCCCATCTTAGATTACTTACTCCTTATTGGGTCTATGGCCCATATCAACCCAAACCACTATTAAACCCAATCACATTTTTCATTCGCTTAAAACCCGTTGTTTATTAAGTCCAAATAGTATACATACAAGGTTCAATGTATAAACATTGGACCAGGGCCCAGTTTCCTATTTCCCGCTCTAAGGCACACCCGAGCCCAAAGACTTGCCCGGCCTAAGAAACTATCCGCATCGATAAGTCCCTGGCCATGCGCCTCTAACTTATCACCCTCGATCTTTCACTATTACCATTTATTTTGATACAACGATAAGATGCTCTTACGGTACATGATATGTACAAGATTTAAATTACAACATTGCCGGGAATTACCGTCTAATGCCGATCCCCGCACCGTCTCGTCGAAACAGCAACAGCCCTTCTCGGATTCCGGTCAGTCCTCGCCGGAATGAAACCCGAGTCGTCGGAAAATTCCCGAGCTCGCCGGATTCCGGTCTACCCTCGCCGGAATAGTGACCCGAGCTCATCGGAGCGTTCACAAAAATCTCCAAGAACAATCTAACAACACTACTTAACACCAACACAATTCCAAATCAATAACGCAATACCCATAGACCGCTTAAACGACCAAAGGACCAATTAAAGGTGCTGTTCACTTACCCGGAATCGAATCCGTACATGGCAGTAACGGATCCACCTCCCAAAAGCATGGGTTTGGGTCAGAGCTTCCACAACCGAAGCCCCAAACATTCTGCTTGTGAACTCACGCGATAGCAATCACCACAATCGACCACCAAGACACAACACACCCACGACCACCCCAAAATCCACACAAACCCGACCCACTGTCGGATCCAGCAGCACTTCGAACACCAACCACCAACACGAACGTCAAACCCCAGCACAAAGCTCATGACACAGAAAGAAACCCAATTGGGTTAGTCACAGAATCCCGCAACCCAGAGGTATGAGACCTCTAAGGCATTGTTCCAATGTGAGATGGCTAATTCATCACCCGTGAGACCTCTTGTGCTGAAAATGATTTGAAACATTGAGAGCCATGAGGATCTTGGTTTCCTTAGTGAAAGAAAGGGTAAAGCAAGTTTGACAAGAAGAAGAAATGTATCAAATGGTTTGGTGCATGTGCCTCTTCTTATTCTCATGTGCTGAAACCCTAGGGTGGTATTGTAAATGAAGGAAATTGTTTCCGTTGCAATATATCAGGCCATTGGAAACACAACTACCCTATTTACCTTGAAGAGGTAAAGAAGCAGAAGGGAAGTGAGACTTCCGCTTCATGTATTTTGTTATAGAAGCTAATATCTCTATCTCTGTATCATGGGTATTAGATACCAGATGTGGTTCTCACATTTGTGGAAATGTGAAGGAAATGAGAGAGAGTAAGAGATAGGATAAGGATGAGATAGACCTACGTGTCTGAATTGCAGCAAGAGTTGCTACATTAGCTGTAGGGATTCACTATCTATCCTTACCGAGGGTTATGGTTTTAGAACTGGACAATTGCTATTATGTACCTACCATAGGCAGGAATTTGATTTCTGTGTCTTGTATGGACAAGAAAGGTTTTTCATTCGTAATAAAGAACAATTGTTGTTCTATTTATTTCAATGAAATTTATTATGGTGGGGCATAATTGAACGATAGTTTGCATGTTCTAAACCTAGAAACACCTATCTATAACGTTAATACGAAGAAGGTTAGAATGAATGATTCTAGTAAAACCTATCTCTAGCATAGTCGTTTGGGCCATATAAACGAGACTCGTATTTCTAAATTCCATAATGATGGACTGTTAGACTCATTTGATTGATAATCATTTGAGACATGTGAGTCATGTTTATTAGGCAAAATGACAAAGGCTCCCTTTACTGGTAAAGGAAAAGAGCTTCGGACTTGTTAGGTCTTATAAATACAGATGTATGCAGACCTATGTCTATACACGCTAGAGATGGTTTTCAGTACTTCATTATATTCACTTTTGGTTTCAATAAATATGGCTATGTGTTTCTAATGAGACACAAGTCTGAATCCTTTGAAAAGTTCAAAGAATTCAAGGATGAAGTACATAATCGACTCGGGAAAGGTATTAAGTTGCTTCGATCTGATCGAGGAGGTGAATACTTTGACCGAGAGTTTCTTGATCATCTTAAGGGTTGTGGTATAGTATCACGACTTACTCCACCGGGTACGCCTATGTTATGGTGTATCCGAAAGGAGGAACAGAATCTTGTTAGACATGGTTCGTTCTATGATGAGTCAAGCTGACTTTCTATCTTGTTTAGGGGACATACATTAATGAGTGCTGCATTTACCTTTAAACATGTTCCATCTAAGTCGGTCGAAAAGACATCATATGAGATATGGGCTGGGAAGCGTCCCAATTTGTCTTTTACGAGGATTTAGGGTTGTGAGGCTTACGTGAGATGTGAAGCATCAGATAAACTCGACTCTAAATCAGACAACTGCTTTTTGAATGATACCTTAAAAGTATTATTTCTATAATCCCAAAGAGCACAAAGTGTTTGTGGCTCGGACTGCTATTTTTCTAGAAAGAGAGTTTATTTCTAGAAGAATCAGTGGGAGGATAATAGAACTCGAAGAAGTTCGAGATTTAGAGGCTGAGATGGAACAAGGACAGGATCCGCAAGTTGTTGTGGATGAGAATCCTGTGCCTAAAACACATGGGCCGCGTAGGTTGGATAGGGCTCGGTATGAGCCTGAGAAATATTGATTTCTTATGACTCATACTGGAGACGTGTTGCTCATAGGTGATGATGAGCCCACTTCCTATCAGCTGGCCATTACAGGTCTGGACTCCAAGAAGTGGCTAGAAGCTGTGAATTCGGAAATGGAATCCATGTATGAAAACAAGGTATGGACCTTGGTTGAGCCACCCGAAGGGGTAAAACCCATAGGGTGCAAATGGGTCTTTGTGAAAGACCGACATAGATGGTAATGTGATTACCTTTAAAGGGCAATTGGTTATGAAAGGTTTCATGTAAGTTCATGGTATTTACTATGATGAAACTTTCTCACCAGTCGCCATGGATAAATCCATCCGGATTCTATCGGCTGTAGCTACATACCATGATTATGAGATATGGTATGCAGGTTGCAAAGATCCATTTATGGATTGAAGCAAATTTCTAGGAGTTGGAATCTTCGTTTTAATGATGTAATCAAAGAGTTTGGTTTCATCAAAAGTGAAGATGAATCATGTGTTTACAAGAAGGTTAGTGGGAGCACTATTGTTTTCTTGTTGCTGTATGTTGACGACATTCTACTCATTGGGAATGATATTCCGACACTACAGTCTGCAAAGACTTGGTTAAGAAAGAATTTCTCAATGAAGGACTTAAGAGGAGCTACCTAAGTGTTAGGTATAAAGATCTATAGAGATAGATCCAAAAGGCTTCTCGGGCTAAGTCAGAGTACATATGTTGACAAGGTGCTAAAGAGGTTTAGCATGCAAAGATACCAAGAAAGGTTTCTTGCCTATGTCACTTATGTTTTTGAGTGTCACAAGCAGATGCCAATCTGATCCCGGTGAAAGTCACTGGACAACGGTTAAATATCCTTAAGTACTTGAGAAGCACTAAGGATGCATTCCTGGTTTACGGAAGCATTGATGGGCTTGTTGTAAAGTGTTACAAAAATGCTCGCTTCCAAACCGATAGGGATGATTTTAGATCGCAATCAGGTTATGTGTTTTTGCCTTGGAGGTAGTACTGTGAGCTGGAAGAGTTCCAAGCAAGAACAGTTACCAACTCTACAACTGAGGCTGTGTATAGTTTCTTTTGGGAACAATGTAGCAGATGCTTTGTCTTATCTTCTCATGCAACAAAAGTATGATGGTCATGCTAGATCCATATGTTTGAGATACATGGATGATTGGCTTTAGTGCAAGTGGGAGATTGTTAGTGTAATATGCCCAAAAGCCAATCATGGATGTTTATTTATAGTCATGTATATACACTTTAAGGTTATTCCAATAAGTATCATTTATGAGATAAACGCTTGCACATACTTATAACCCTAGAATATTTGATATATTCTTAAATGTCCCTAGTCGGTTATTATTACGGATGGGTTGTAATGATAAATTAAGACTAGTGTATGTTGAGAATTCATATGTGATATGAATTCTACATACGGGTACAAGTTGGAGAACTTGTCGACCGGACCGACCCACATAAGAACGCTACATGGAACGTTATATGTTTGTCGATAGCGTTACTTATTGATGTGTTGTCCTTTGACCTGAGATCGTCAAGGTTCCCAACATATGAGTCATGTACTTTGATATTATTCCTAGTCATCCATAACTGGATGGACATAAGGGTAATCATTGGGTATATGATGTAATATGTAGCGGGTTTTGTATGATCCAGAGGGGATTCGTCCAACCCATATAACGGGTATATTATCGGATGGTTTCTTGATAGAGTTGAACTGTAAATGCACGGCCGTGCTCGGATTTTGATATGGTGATATCATTGGTATCCGTTTTACACAATTAACTCAAGGATCAAGAAACTGAGATTAAACATATACGAGATTGACATATTCCATGTCTCGGTTTAATCTGATAATGGCACGAAAGGACGATGGCATGTTACGAGGCAAAGAGAATCAGTACTGATCTTGTCGTTCGGGTAGCAATGATGTGTTGCTAGACGCCGCTCTTTGCTTATAATTGTAAAATGAGATTTTACAATTATTGCCGGACGTTACAAGTGCCTACAGGGTCACACACATAGAACCGTTGATTCGAGCAGGTGGTTGAACCGTGGTTGGACCATGGTTCGACCGAGGTGTGGTTGGACCGTGGTTGGACTGTGGTTGGACCATGGTTGAACCAGGGTCGTTTTTGGGTGGTTGGTTTGCTGAATGTCAGCATTATTGAGCCCCTTTAGTGCCATGTGATGTGTATTATCTGATAATGCACAATGGTGGACATTAATGATAAAAGGTCATCAATATGCCACCTATTGGGGCCAAGGTGTTGGCCACTTTGGGATTAACTAATGCATTATGGCATATGGGGTTATGGGTGATCTGATCACACTTACTAATTCCTCTCTTTCCTTCCTTCTCTGAGTTTTCAGAGCTTAGAGCTCACCCTTGAGAACTTGAGAGAAAAATCACATACACACACTCTTGTTTGTGAAACAAGAGAAACACCACACAAGGTTCCCGGAAATCTGTTGCTAGCACATCAGTCCGGGAGAGCTGGGAAGTTGGATCGTGTGACGACTCCACCTTGATCGCGGTTCGTGTGGATACCGTAGAGGAGCCAGGCCGTTGTCTTGCTCTTGCTGATTCGATACACGAGTTAGGTGAAAGGTCCTAATTTTCCAAGTATGTAATTTTGTTATACGGTTTATGTTGCTTCACATGTGGTTCTTGGTTTAGTTTCCGTGTTTCCGTTGCGTGTTCTTCGTGCTATATGAATGTCATATTGCTTACGGAAACTTACAGAAAGTTTCTTCCATAGGAGTCATAAAGTACCTAGATGAGTAAAGCTCATCAACAAAAACTAAACGAGGGATTCTTGCGAGTTCACTCGGTAATTCCTCCTGTTGCTCATTCACCATGCTATATGCTAGTCTACTCCTCCTTCTTAGAGAAGCGCCCTCAACAAAGAAGACAGTAGTTGGGGAAGGCATGTTTTTATCTCCTAATATTTTTTTGTATGTTTCCACCACATATCTCTCCCCCTTCTTATAGTCTGAGACTAGACAGCAAGGTGTCAGTTTTTCCAAATGCGGACCTCCGGACAGATCCAAAAAGGATTTGCTTTTGACAAAGTTTGTCACTACATTAATTATTGCTCAATAATTCTGATCTTTCCGACATGAGTGGCAGAAATAAGCCTAAAATTGACACATATATTGCAGCCTGAAGCTAGCAATTGCGTAATTGAAACTTACCATATCCAGCCAGAAGCTGGAATGTCCTAGCCTGAAGCTAGAAATTTTAAGTGTTTAAATACTCAGTTTGGCAGCCTAAAGCTGGCACCAACTTGAAGTTGGTTCATGGATTTATTTGTTTGGCATGACCGGTTGGGCCATCCCGGATCAATAATGATGCACGAAATTTATTTGCTCATTCTTTGAAAAACAAGAAGTTTTTACAGTCAATGAATTTCCACATGTTTGTTTGCTACGAAATTAATTGTTTGGCCTTCCTAAGATGAGGTTGGCCTAGAATCACCAACAAGTTTGGGAATAATTCAGGGACATGTACGCGGACTATTAAATCTGCCGTATTGACCATCTAGGTAATTTTTATAATGCATCGACTAGATGGTCTATTGTGTGATGCAAGTTGGCATTGTGCGCACTTATTTTAATGATTAAGCCACTTGCGAGTACACATCCCTAATTATGATATAAGACTATATGTCTACATAATACTGGTGTATTTCTTCAATGGATAATGTGTTAGTGTAATATGCCCAAAAGCCAATCAATGGATCTTTATTTGTAGTCATGTATACACATTAAGGTTATTCCAATAAGTATCGTTTATGAGATAAACGCTTGCATATACTTATAACCCTAGAATATTTCATATTCTTAAATGTCCCTAGTCGATTATTATTATGGATGGGTTGTAATAATAAATTAAGACTGGCGTATGTTGAGAGTTTATATGTGATATGAATTCAACATACGGGTACAAGTTAGAGAACTTGTGGACTGGACCGACCCACATAAGAACGCTACATGGAACGTTATATGTTTGTCGATAGCGATTCTTATATGTATTGTCCTTAGACCTGAGATCGTCAAGGCTCCCAACATATGAGTCGTATACTTTTATATTACTCTTGGCTATTTCGTAAATGAGTAGACTTAGTGTAATCATTGGGTATATGATGAGTATGTAGTGGGTTTTGTATGATCCAGAGGGGATTCGTCCAACCTATATAACGGGTATGTTATCGGATGGTTTCTTGATAGAGTTGAACCGTAAATGCATGGCCATGCTCGGATGATGATAAGTGATATCATTGGTATCCGTTTTATCGGTTAACTCGAGGATCAAAAAAATGAGATTAAACATAGTGCGAGATTGACATATTCCATGTCTCGTGTTTAATCTTGAAAATGAGATGAAGGGACGATGACATGTTCCGAGGCACAGGGAATCAGTATCGATCTTGTCGTTCGGGTGGCAATAATATGTTGCTAGATGCCGCTCTTTGCTTATAATTGTAAAGGAGTTTACAATTATTGCCGAACGTTACAAGTGCCTACAGGGTCACACATACAGCCATTGATTCGAGCAGGTGGTTGAACCGTGGTTGGACCATAGTTCGACCAAGGTGTGGTTGAATCGCGGTTGGACCGTGGTTGAACCAGGGTCGCTTTTGGCTAGTTTGGTTCAATTATTGTCAAAATAATTAAGTCAAACTAGTGCTGTGATGAGTTGGTGTGTTAGTGCAATAGTGGGAGACATGATTATGTGGAGACATAATCATGTTCCTTAATGGTCCACCATGTTGGCCATTAACACCACTACGTTATGCCATTGATGAGGTGAGTAATCAGATTACTCTTGCCTTCTTCCTCACTTGATTAAGAGTTTTTCAGAGCTTGAGAGAGTGTCTTGAGAGGTCTGAAAAATTGAGACCAAAACATACATACATCTTCTTTGAGAAAGAAAAGAACAAACACCACACAAAGCTCCCGAAATCTGTTGCTAGCACACCAGTTCGGGAGAGCTCGGGTTGAGAATCGTGAGATGTTCTTCAGCCGGTTACAACGGTTTGTGTGGATACTGTAGAGGGGCGAGGCTTACATCTGGCTCTTGCTGATTCGGTTCTACAGTTGGGTGAAAGACCTCAACCGTTATAGGTATGTAAAAATTGTTATTCAGTTCAGCTATCCTTCATATAGATCCTCCATGAGTATCTAGTTTTTTTCCGCTGCGTCTATGTTGTATTTTGTTGCATTTGAATGTCAATTGCATGACCCGGATACTTACAGTCATAGCGGAGCCTCTTGTGAAGTCCTAAACCAAATTTCATGTGCATATGTTTGATGTGCTTAGTTAGTATATGTGATATGCTAAGGTTGATTAGGCATATGTGATATGTTGTTTTCAATTACGTATATGTGATGTACATGTTGATGTTGGTGTTTGTCAAAAGTGTTTTGACAAAGAGAGCTTGATTGGTATGTGATATCAATCAAGGTGTTCTTGGCAGTAAGTCGAAAGAGTTCGACTAGGAAAAACCGAGTGTCGGTTTGAGGATAGAACGATTGTCGTTATAGTTCCACAGGGCCAGAACATCGATGTTGGTGTGACTAACAGCGATGTTCACATGTTGATTTGCCTTTGTCGAGCCTGTTAAACATCGATGTTGTGTCTATAACATTGATGTTCTAAGTAGGCTGGTTATGGCCGAATCAAAGTAACATCGATGTTCACATGTAGAGGCCTTGGCAGAACTCTCAAAACATCGATGTTTAAGAGTTGAACGTCGATGTTATTTGAGCTCGGCCAAATTGGTTTGAGTTCCAGAACTCCAACAACATCGATGTTTGAATGTCAACATCGATGTTCTTGAGTTCCAGAACCCAAACATTGATGTTTAAATGTTAAACATCGATGTTATAATGCTACTGCCAAAACTTGAATTTTCAGAATCTCAACAACATCGATGTTGAAAGTTCAACATCGATGTTATGGAGCTACTACCAAAAGGTTTGGTGTTCAAGTTTCTCACAACATCGATGTTATTGAGCCACTGCCAAAGAGTTGGGACAATTGGATTGTCACAACATCGATGTTCCAAACTTGAACATCGATGTTCTTATGTATGTTTGTTTTCAAATTTACATAACATCAATATATGATTTATCAAGAGCAAGCATGGGATGTGTAGGAATTATATGTTGATGAAAATATTAAGTTCTTAGTTGCCTTCCATGGTAAGCACTCATCATTGCTTCGATCAACAATTGGTAGATTTTGCCAAAGCAAGATGCCAATGTTTATCTTAGCAAGGTGCGACGCAATAATTGTAATATCGGAACTGCTTATTATGGTATTGGACTTAACTAGGTCATCTTAATAGGATTAAGTTAATAGGATTATGGACTTAGAGGCAAGGAGTTGAGCTAAGTCTGTGAGATAGACTAGAACAAGTGTTGTTCACTCAACTATCTAAGAGTTACATGAGATGTAATTGACAAGAGTTGTCTACCTAAATAACTATTGATGTATGCGATCAGCCTAAGCTGACATATGTTGTAGTGAAATATGGATCTTGGCCTACTTATATAATTATCTTGATTTATGTAGTAGGAGCATTATTTAATAGAATTCCTTCTTAAATGATTTGTGTTAGTGTAATATGCCCAAAAGCCAATCAATGGATGTTTATTTGTAGTCATGTATACACTCTAAGGTTATTCCAATAAGTTTCGCTTATGAAATAAATGCTTGCACATACTTATAAACCTAGAGTATTTCATATTCTTAAATTGTCCCTAGTCGATTATTATTATGGAAAGGTTGTAATAATAAATTAAGACTGGCGTATGTTGAGAGTTTATATGTGATATGAATTCAACATACGGGTACAAGTTAGAGAACTTGTGGACTGGACCGACCCACATAAGAACGCTACATGGAACGTTATATATTTGTCGATAGCGATTCTTATATGTGTTGTCCTTTGACCTGAGATCGTCAAGGTTCCCAACATATGAATCGTATACTTTGATATTACTCTTGGCTATTTCGTAAATGAGTAGACTTAGTGTAATCATTGGGTATATGATGAGTATGTAGTGGGTTTTGTATGATCCAGAGGGGATTCGTCCAACCCATATAACGGGTATATTATCGGATGGTTTCTTGATAGAGTTGAACCGTAAATGCATGGCCATGCTCGGATGATGATACGTGATATCATTGTTATCCGTCTTGTCGGTTAACTCGAAGATCAAGAAACCGAGTATGATACCCCGGTACCCATGTCCCTAGAGGGATACTCATACGGTGAGTGTTGGGTGTTATGTGTCCATCGAGTACATTCATGTTATTTGGATCGGTAACACGTGCTAGTAGTGGATAGAGGCAATGGTGCACATAGGCTTGGCCTAGTATGCACAAATGGGTTCGTGGTGACCCAATGACACGGTTGGTCTATTTATGGTGTACCGAGTGCTCGACTTGATTAATCGGTTAATAAGTGATGAATAATGTTGGTAATGTGTTACTTAGATGCAATTAGTGCATTGGAGGCACAATTGCCCAATGAAGATACCTGTTGGCACGAAACGGTGCACAATGTGGACACCGGGGTGCCCGTCGGTGCACAATTTGACCCGATGATGTGTAAACTCGTGATTGACCAAATCGACCAATCAGAGTGATCCAAGTGGCTCGAGAATAAGGTGCTGGTGATATTGGGTGTACAAGCTAGCAGCTAGGTGCCACGAGCCGATTGGACGGAAAACAAGCACGTGGTGGCACGTGCTTGTGCAAGTGGCATGATTTGGGAAAGTGGTGGCAAGTGGGTACTCACTCACCTACATGCCCATGCATTAATGGGGTGAAGTAGGCACCTTTCACCTATTTTAATCAGACTCAATTCGTGCTAGTGCTAGTGCTAGTGAGAGAGAGCGAGAGGGAGGAGAAAGAGGAAGAGAGAAGAGAAAGTGAGGTGAGGCTTGGGTGTTCTGCCCTCGGCCAGACAGACCCTTGCCCTCGGCCAAAACACCGGTTGTAATTGAGTGAGTCCAAGTCCTATGATTAGCTAACTTCCATAGCTTTCATATGGCACCGATTTTGTGGGAATTGGAGTAGAAATCTGCGAGTTAGGCTCTCTGGAAATGGACTGGTCGGCAGCTGCCCAACAGTAGTGCTCCTGCTTCACCCAGTCTTGGTTTTGAAGGCATATCTGGCGATATAGACCTTGGATTGGGGTATTCTTGGTGGCTATGGAAAGATAAGAGGTAGGGCTACAACTCTTATGTTGAAATCCGAAGTTGGTTATGCATTCAAGGTCTTTGTATTTCGGGTTGAAATTCCTGTTGGTGCAGGACAGCTTCTGCCCGAATTGGAGAAAGATAAGTGTGGTGTAATTGGATTGTGGTTTACATACTATGCTTGTTGTGATTAGATTATAATATGTGTTTATATATGTGTATCAGGGTAGAAGAACCCTAGATGTTTAAGGCTTTCAAAGGGAAGGATTTGATGGCTTGATGTGTCTAACGGTTTGGTAAGTTGGGTTGCATACTTGTGGTTGTTGATGGTGCTCGCTTGTTGATTGATAACCCAACGTGCTAGTGGTAGCACCAGTGGGGTGCTTTATTGTGGTTATGCCTTGGCTTATATATATACGAACCCAATAATCAGGCTACGCATTTCATGCATAGCACTTGCATCCATTGCATTTGCACGTTGTGGTTATATATATATATATGTGGATTGAGGGACCTTGCGGTACTACATGGCTGCTTGGTCATTATGTGGAGGCGGGGTGTTGTGCTAGGCGCCGTGTGTGGTTTAGGTAGCAAGTCACGTGCACTTCCAATGGCTAATTGGTTTTGCCTCGTACGTGGGGCTGTGGGCTAAGGAATAACATTGTTGGCAGGGCTACCGGACCATGCAGGTAGGCTTAGTACACATTCCGGACAGCTTACCCGTGGACTGATCACGACGGCATGTGGAGAGTGCGTTTTGGTGTTATTTTCCACTCATGTTGGTATCATTACTATTGCTTGTATGTCACCTGCTTATTGAGTTTTATACTCACCCCCCACCCCATTTCCTCCCCTTGTTTTACAGGTGCGGGATTGGGAGTACGGGTTGTAGGTCGATGGGTATAGCCTAGTCGGTTTCCTTAATTATGTCATTGTATAATATTTATATGAGAGGTTATGTCTTGAGTTGTAAGAGTTAGTGCCCCTTGTAGCAGAATTCTATAACACTAGTGGATATGGATTGTTTTACACTTTTTAGTGTCTACGTTGCCTTTGCATTTGTTGTTTTGCTTTCGTTCACGCTGCGCGTTATACTTGGTTAGTATCCCGCTAGGCAAAGGCGACTATCTTCTATAGTGACGAGTATAGGCCTTGTGGCAGGATGTAGGTGCACACGGTACCTGGCCGGTTACGCTTAGGTGGTGCATGACACCGAGATTAGACATATGCGAGATTGACATATTCCAAGTCTCGTGTTTAATCTTGATATTGGGACGAAGGGACGATGACATGTTTCGAGGCACAGAGAATCAGTATTGATCTTGTCGTTCGGGTGGCAATGATGTGTTGCTAGACGCTGCTCTTTGCTTATAACTGTAAAATGAGATTTTACAATTATTGCCGAATGTTACAAGTGCCTACACTGTCACACACAAAGAGCCGTTGATTCGAGCAGGTGGTTGAACCGTGGTTGGACCATGGTTCGACCGGGTGTGTTTGGACCATGGTTGGACCGTGGTCGAACCATTGTTGGACCAAGGTCGTTTTGGTTCATTAATTATCTGAATTGTTGAACCAAAATGAGTGCTATGAAGTTTGATGTGTGATAATGCATTAGTGGTAGACAAAGATAATGAGAGTCATTATCATGCAACTTGATGGGCCATTCATGTTGGCCATTAGTCTAGTTATCTAATGCATTATGTGTGTATAATTGATGGGTTGTGTGACCAGATCACTATTTCTCCTTCTTCCTCTTTTGGTTGTGTTTTCAGAGCTTGAGAAGTGTTCTTGAGTGGTCTGAAAAATTGAGAGCCAAACACACACATCAAACACAGCAACTAGCTCCCGGATTACCGCAGCTAGCACCGTGTTTCGGGAGAGTCAAGTTGGAGATCGTGTGATAGTTTTTGGCTAGCTACAACGGTTCGTGTGGATACCGTAGAGGGGTGAAGCATTTGTCTGACTCTAGCTGATTCGCTACAACAGTTGGGTGAAAGATCCTAACCGTATCAGGTACAAAATTTTTTTTGTTCGGTTTAGCTACTCCACATGGATCCTCTTGTTGTTTCCGTTTTTCCGCTGCATATTTTTGCGCATATGAGTGCCATATTTGCATACCGGAAACTTACAATTTGTATGCATGACTCTTATTGTGTGAGTTGATCATTGTTGTAGAGTTTCCATGGCACAAAACACTAGCACATTGTCATTGCGATCGGTCCTTGAGAAGGAAAAGTTGAACGAGAATAATTTCCTGAAATGGTATCGAAACTTGAGGATAGTCCTCAAACAAGAAAAGAAACTGTATGTCCTCGAAGGTCCTGTTCCGAGTGAACCGGCACCTAGTGCACCAAGGGCAGAAAGGGATGCTTACAAGAAGCCTCTCGATGATGCATTGGACATTGCATGCCTTATGCTAATCACCATGGACTCTGAGCTTCAGAAGCAACATGAGAACATGGGGGCATTCGATATGATCGAACACCTTAAGATGCTCTTTGAGGAACAAGCAAGGCATGAGAGGTACGAGACCTCTAAGGCATTATTCCAATGCAGGATGGCTGAATCATCACCCATCAGACCTCATGTGCTAAAGATGATTGGATACATCGAAAGCCTTGAGGGTCTAGGGTTTCCTTTGCAAAACGAGTTGGCCGTTGATCTAGTCCTGCAATCGTTGACGGATAGTTACGGTCAATTTGTCATGAACTTCAATATGAACCATCTTGAAAAGTCCTTGTCTGAGTTGCTCAACATGTTGGGAACAGCTGAGCAACAAATGAAGGCAAGTAAATCCAGCAGCATATTGATGCTTGGAGGAGGCAAAGGAAAGGGTAAAGCTAAGGTGAAGAAATCCGCCAAAAAGTTTGGTGCATCTTCTTCACAAGTGCTGAAACCTAAAGGTGGTGTTGCAAAGGAAGGCCAATGCTTCCATTGCAAGAAGTTTGGCCATTGGAGACGTAATTGCCCGGTTTATCTTCAAGATTTGAAGAAACAGAAGGGAAGTGAGACTTCCACTTCAGGTATGTTCGTTATAGAAGCTAATATCTCTATCTCTGCATCGTGGGTATTAGATACCGGATGTGGTTCTCACATTTGTGTAAATGTGCAGGAACTAAGAAAGAGTAGGAGATTGGCAAAGGGTGAGATAGAGCTACGTGTGGGAAATGGAGCAAGAGTTGCTGCATTGGCCGTAGGAACTTACTATCTATCCTTACCGAGTGGTTTGGTTTTAGAACTGGACAATTGTTATTATTTACCAACTATAAGCAGGAATTTGATTTCTGTGTCTTATCTTGACAAGAAAGGATTCTCATTTGTAATAAAGGACTTTCATTTGTAATAAAGGACAATTGTTGTTCTATTTATTTCAATGATGTTTATTATGGTGGTGCATATTTGAGCAATGGTTTGTATGTTCTAAACCTAGAAACCGCAATCTATAACGTTAATACGAAGAAGGTTAGAACGAACAATTCTAATGAAACCTACCTTTGACATTGTCGTTTAGGCCATATAAATGAGACTCGTATATCTAAACTCCTTAAAGATGGACTTTTAGATTCATTTGATTATGAATCATTTGAGACGTGTGAGTCGTGTTTGTTAGGCAAAATGACGAAGGCTCCTTTTACCGGTAAGAGTGAGAGAGCATCAGAATTGTTGGGTCTTATACATAGTGATGTATGCGGACCTATGTCCACACAGGCTAGAGGCAATTTTTCATACTTCATCACATTTACTGACGATTACAGTAGATATGGCTATGTGTTTCTAATGAGACACAAGTTGGAATCCTTTGAAAAGTTCAAAGAATTCAAGAATGAAGTACAGAATCAACTCGGTAAAAGTATTAAAATGCTTCGATCAGATCGAGGAGATGAATACTTAGACCGGGAGTTTCTTGATCATCTAAAGGAGTGTGGTATAGTATCACAACTCACTCCGCCGGGTACGCCTCAATGGAATGGGGTATCCGAAAGGAGAAATAGAACCTTGTTGGACATGGTTCCTTCGATGATAAGTCAAGCTGACCTTCCTCCTTCATTTTGGGGACATGCATTATTAAGTGTTGCATTTACACTAAACTGTGTTCCATCTAAATCCGTCGAAAAGACACCATATGAGATATAGACTGGGAAGCGTCCCAATTTGTCTTTTAAGACAATTGGGGGTTGTGAGGCTTATGTAACACGTGAAGCTTCGGATAAACTCGACCCAAATCCGACAAGTGCCTCTTTGTAGGATACCCTAAGAAAATGAAAGGGTATTATTTCTATAATCCAATAGAGCACAAAGTGTTTGTTGCTCGGACTGCTATTTTTTTTGAAAGAGAATTTATTTCTAGAGGAATCTGGTAGCGGAGCTTTGGTTAGTTTGTCATTATCAAAACCCTGAAATAAAACATGGAAGCATTAGTCCTAACAATTTCCCCCTTTTTGATAATGACAAACTCATGTTAGTATATGCCAAGTTTTATGAGTTCTTAAGAGGATGAATTCCCCCTGTGTTTTTCAATTGTTCATTCTATGATTCCCCCTAACTTGGTGCATATACTTACTTGATTATTTTCCCTCTTTTGTCATTAGCAAAAAGAAACAACAATAAGAAGCATTTGATTCAATTCAAAAGATACTTAAACATGAAAGACATAAATTTAAACAAAGCAAAAAAAATCCTAAAAGGATAGGCTAATGTCATCATCATCATCAGTATTATCCTCATGGTCTTCATCTTCTTCATCACCCTCTTCTTGCTCAATGTCCATGGGAGCATAGTCCTCATCCTCCTCATCATCATTATCATCCTCATCACCACCAAAATTGTAGCCTTGGTAGTATGGTGGAGGATTGTAGTTGATGTGATCAAAATAAGCACGCAGGTCATGTCCTTGCCGTTGTACTTCTATGTCGATTCTGTCAATTGACCTTCCCAAGCTGCGGAGAGTGGCCGCAATTGAGTCGAGGGTAGCGCCAGGAGGTCGAGGAGCAGGTGCAGGAAGAGCAAGGAAAGAGCCTGCTTGAGATGCTTCGGCTTGTTGCGCTGCTGGTTAGTGAGGCGGTTGAGCTCCCTCAGCAGCTTGTCCGGTTCTGAATGTGGTATCAGATATTGCCCAAGACTTGGCTGCCGTGGTGAGGGTATCTTCCAACGGATTCAAACCTGCGCTAAGCAGAATATCGGTGACCAGAAACGCATAGGGCAATGGATGGTCGGTGTTTGCCTATTCTGCCATGTGCATGAAGACGAGTCGTCCCCAATTGATGGGTGCTTCGTGAAGAATGGCGTGAAGAATCTTCTCATCTTCAATGGTCATGATGGTGTGACTCCCGGCTCGTGGTTTGATCACACGGGTGACAAGATAGAACAGCACGCGATATTCTGGATTAATCGAATGAATGGTGGGACGGTCGGAACGATTCCTCTTCACTTCGGTGATACCAAGCTGTGCAAGAAGAGGAATCTCATACTGAGTAAGAAAATGATCTGCCCCATAGCCGGATATATCGTGGCCTTGGACGGGCAATTTGGCGATGGCCCCGAATTGCTCCAAGGTGAGTTGGATGACCTTTCCATTGAGTTGAGCAGATAGAACCTCTCCTTCCCGAGTTAATGTCGAGTAGAATGCCCAGATGAAATCGGCATTGTACTCATGTCTGCTCCTGGTCACAAACTCCCAAAGGTGTGATTGTTGAAGAAGTCTGGGTAGGTTTGTGTAGTGCTTTTCCTGTGGATATGCAGCAGGTAGATATCTAGGAGGTGCAATGAGTCTTTTGGCAAAGAGGGTGTTGTATCGATTTAGCTGTGAACGGGAAGTGAACCAGATATGAGTTCCTTCCACAGGGTATTGGTTGCCAGAGCTAGATGAGCTCCTTCTCTTGGTTGGGTGCTCTTTAAGAGGATCTTTGCCTTTAGAACTCTTTCTGCGACTAGCCATGGTGTCTATGATAAGGATAAGAGTTTGGGAAAAGGAGGAGTGTAAATGGACAGGAGAGGAAAGGAAGTTGTATGGAGATTGTAAAAGGATGAAAGAAATCAGATTGTAGGTGAGAAGGAGAAGAAAAAGTTTGAGTTTTTATAGAGGAGCCAAAAAGCAAGCCGTTGTGAGCAGTAACGGCTAGTTTTTAACGACACAACATCGATGTTTTCACCCAAAACATCGATGTTGAGGCTCCCCAACGGCTATATTTTTTAAAACTGTAACGTTCCAACATTGATGTTTGTCAGAGACCATCGATGTTTTTGGGACCAACGGCTATATTTTTTTAAACTGTTACGGCTAAACATCGATGTTTTACAGAAAACATCGATGTTTTTTGCGTTCGGCAGAAAAATTTAAGATATGCCTAGTGATCCAACATCGATGTTTTTGACATAAACATCAATGTTTTTGGCTCTCAAAAAAAATCCATTTTGCAAACATCGATGTTTGGTGTTTTGAACATTGATGTTATGAGGAAGAATTTGAAAGACTTACCTGAACATCGATGTTTCGATACTAAACATCGATGTTTTTGTCATTCTGCCACTTGTGTGATGCATCCAACATCGATGTTGGTCAGCTGAACATTGATGTTTTCTCTATTTGCTTAGTAAGGTCCTTGCTTGTTCAACTGTGCTTGTCGTCCGAATCGAGCTGTCCCTACAAAACAGATTTGGAAGAGCCTCGGGTGCTCCAATTAGCAATGAATAATACATGAATTATGGTGATGAAAACATTTGTGACAATTTCAAGAGGTGGTAAGTATCCCTCTGCCGCTAAGAGACATTTTCTTCTTGTCGTCAGTGCACCGGGCTCGAGAAATTGTCTTGTCGGTTGGACTTTGATAGTCTCCGATACCTAGCTAAATAGACACTAAACCCCGTGACAAATCAATAATGCAATGCTAGGCTAAAATTTTCAACAAAGCAGATTCTTGATTAGTTGAGAAATTGGCGTTTCTGTTTTTCGAATTATTTCTTAATCTCTGGCAAATGTGGTAGCGGTCGCCCATTGGAACATTTCAGCTTTGATTCTATAAAAGGCAGGGATTAAGCTCATTAGACAGAAAATTATAAGCCAACTTCAGAAAGAGAGATTAGTAAAAAAGTCAAAAACAAAGAGAAAATGCCTGCCCCTTCCTCCGTCTTTTTCGTTGAAGGTGCAAACGTAGGAAGGAGAAATCGGTTGTCCTTTAGTATCGTGAATGAGCCAGAGGGGCCATTGTCAGAGGAGCAAGGTAGAATTCCTCGCCTTGTCTTTGTAGACGAAATCTATTCGTCCCGATTCTTTATTACCCCTATGGAGGAAGTCATATTCCTGGATCATCAACAAACTCTGCGAGCTTCCTACTATGGTATGGCTAACTCCACCATGTTTTTTATTTCTGAAAAATTTCAGGAGCTTTAGTTGGAACCAACCTACCAGACGTTGAACGAGGGCGGTTATTACCAAATTACTATGACAGCTCAGAGCATTCCTCGAGCAACTGGAGTAGAGCCCACTTGGCCAAAGATTCGCCTTTTGGTGTGGAACTGCAGGGGTATCACAGCACGTTCCCAAGATTTTGTCCGAATCCTGCAAGACCTGAAGAACCAATACAAACCCAATATGGTTCTGCTTACCGAGACTCAATGGCAGTAAACCGGAAATCACGGAGCTATCCCTCTTCGCTTTCCACCATCACAACGGTTCGAGCTTCCTGGCCAGAACAACTCAGGTGGAATGTGGTTCGCTTGGAGTCATGTCATTAGGGTTAACATAGTCAATACTCCTAATGGTTTTACTGTAACAGCTGAACCCAATCGTTAGAGGCACATTGTAATAAGCATATGAATTAGTGTGTCTTTGTAAGATATGTTATTAAGTATGATTGTAATATAAAGTGTGCGTAAGAGTCATTGTATCGTAAGATTGTAAGATATGAACATCAATAAACTCTAGTTTGTTTGTATGATGAAATTGTCATGAACCGCAAATCATCAAAGTTAATAATTTAGTAAGTTTAGAGTACTTACCTGCACATCGATGTTTTGATACTGAACATCGATGTTCCATGCTGCCGGTTGGGAATGATACTAGTTGAAGTCCACTCAACATCGATGTTTGGCTCCTAAACATCGATGTTTTTTTGTCTCAGCTTGCTTATTCCCCAAGAATCAATAAGAAATTTGGATGCTTCCTTGATTATGTGCTTGGAGCATCCGCAATCAAGGTACTAAAGTACACTTGATGCCTTCAAGCACACCTGTAAAACAAATCAATGGGTTTTTGGTACCCAAATTTCTTTGGGTGCTTGAGTGTTAGGGACATGATGACGATAGGCTTCACCTTGAGTCCAATGTCTATGCCTAGTAAAACAAGCAGGAGCAATGTGTCCTACTCTATTACAGTAATGGCAAATAACATTTGGATTGTGCATCCATCTAGGTTGATAATAATTATGCTGTCCATATTTGTGCACTTTACTAACATGGTGACCCTTGGGTTGAACCTTATGCTTCCTAGGCTCGATTTTAGATCTTTTAGGTTCGTTTCTAAAACCTATTCCATTTTTAGTTGATTACAAATTGTTTAGCATAGAATTTAAATTTTTCTGAGGGGTGCTAAATTTCTTTAATGTTGCCTCAAGATTTTCAACTTTCTTCTTTAAGGGTTTACATGTCGTGCATTCTAAGTTATCCGGTTTGTTAGCACTCTTCTTCCCATAAAACTTGTTTTCTTCTCATCGATGTTGGAAAATGAAACATCGATGTTGAGTATGAAAACATCGATGTTCTAAAATGCAACATCGATGTTTTACTAGCCGTTGGCTCAATTATTTAAATGCAACGGCTAAACATCGATGTTCTTGATCAAAACATCGATGTTGTGCCGTTATGGGCAGAAACCTTTTTCAGACAAACATGCTAAACTTTCATAAAGGTTTCAGAAATTGTTCCCAATGATCATATGCATCTTTTAGACTATAAATAGAGGCCTTAAACCTCATTTTCTTTTTTGATCAACTCCCATATACATTCAAGCATTCTTTGAAAATCATTCAACAAATTTTTGAGCTATAACTTGTGAGAATTCTGAGTTGTTCAATAGAGCTTTCCTTTGTACTCATATCCACTCTATAAGAGAGTTTTGCTTGAGAGATTGTAAGTGTTATTCATACACCAGAAGGGAGGATTGTTCCCTTGAGAGAAGTCTTAAGGTGTGGTATCCTTAAGCAAGAGAGTAGGATTCTTGTGATTAGAAATCCTAGAAAGTCTTGAAGTGAGGTATCTTCAAGCAAGTATATTGAGGTTCGTGTGACTTGAACTCTCAGGTTGTAAAACGGTTTGTTAAGCACCCGGAAGCTTAACACTAGATAGTGAACTCTTCAAGTGAGCCTTGGAGGACTGGATTAGCCACAAGTTAGTTGTGTGTGAACCAGTATAAAAATCTTTGTGTCCTTCATTCTTTAAATTCCGCATTCAATTCCTGCCTATTTCGTTTTTATTCGATTATCGCTATTCACCCCCCCTCTAGCGAAGGGTCATTGTTCTAACAGAATCAGTGGGAGGAAAATAGAACTCGAAGAAATTCGAGAGATAAAGGCTGAGATGGAACAAGGACAGGAACCACAAGTTGTGATTACCTATAAAGGGGTAAAACCCATAGGGTGCAAATGGGTCTTTAAGAGAAAGACCGACATGGATGGTAATGTGATTACCTATAAAGGGCGATTGGTTGCGAAAGGTTTCAAGCAAGTTCATGGTATTGACTATGATGAAACTTTCTCACCAGTTGCCATGGTTAAATCCATCCGGATTTTATTGGCTATAGCAGCATACTATGATTATGAGATATGGCAAATGGATGTCAAAACCGCTTTCCTTAACGGAAATCTTCTAGAGGATGTGTACATGACACAACCCGAAGGTTTTGTCGATCCAAATAATGCCAATATGGTATGTAAGTTGCAGAAATCCATTTATAGATTGAAGCAAGCTTCTAGGAGTTGGAATCTTTATTTTAATGATGTGATCAAAGAGTTTGGTTTCATTAAGAACGAAGATGAACCATGTGTTTACAAGAAGGTTAGTGGGAGCACTATTGTTTTCTTGTTGTTGTATGTTGACGGCATCCTACTCATTGGGAATGATATTCCGACACTACAGTCTGTAAAGGATTGGTTAGGAAAGAATTTCTCGTTGAAGGACTTAGGAGAAGCTGCCTATGTGTTAGGTATAAAGATCTATAGAAATAGATCCAAAAGGCTTATCGGGCTAAGTCAAAGTACGTATATTGACAAGGTGCTAAAAAGGTTTAGCATGCAAGATTCCAAGAAAGGATTCTTGCCCTTGTCACATGGCATATCTCTCTAAAAGAATCAATGTCCTAGTACATCTAAGAAGAGAGAGCGGATGAGTAAAATTTCTTATGCTTCGGCAATAGGATCTATCATGTATGCCATGCTATGTACTAGACCGGATGTCACTTATGCTTTGAGTGTCAAAAGCAGATACCAGTCTGATCCCAGTGAGAGTCACTGGACAGTGGAAAAGAACATACTTAAGTACTTGAGAAGGACTAAGGATGCATTCCTGGTTTACAGAAGCGTGGATGAGCTCATTGTAAAGGGTTACACCGATTCTAGCTTCCAAATCGATAGGGATGATTTTAGATCGCAATCAGGTTATGTGTTTTGTCTTGGAGGTGGGGCTGTATGCTGGAAGAGTTCGAAGCAAGAGATAGTAGCAGACTCTACAACCGAGGCTGAGTACATTGCTGCCTCAGATGCGGCAAAAAAGGCCGTTTGGATCAAGAAGTTCGTAACTAAACTTGGTGTTGTTCCGAGCATTGAGAGTCCGATTGAGCTCTATTGTGACAACAGTGGGACAATCGCACAGGCTCAGGAACCGAGATACCACCAGAGATCCAAACATATACTCTGATGCTATCATCTTATTAGAGAGATCATAGATAGAGGCGATGTTAGAGTGTGCAGAGTTCCTTCAGAGAACAATGTAGCAGATCCATTGACTAAGCCGCTCACACAGCAGAAGCATGATAGTCATGCTGCATCCACTGGTATTAGATACATGTATAATTGGCTTTAGTGCAAGTGGGAGATTGTTAGTGTAATATGCCGAAAAGCCAATCAATGGATGTTTATTTGTAGTCATGTATACACATTAAGGTTATTCCAATAAGTATCGTTTATGAGATAAATGCTTGCACATACTTATAACCCTAGAATATTTCATATTCTTAAATGTCCCTAGTCGATTATTATTATGGATGGGTTGTAATAATAAATTAAGACTAGCTTATGTTGAGAGTTTATATGTGATATGAATTCAACATACGGGAACAAGTTAGAGAACTTGTGGACTGGACCGACCCACATAAGAACGCTACATGGAACGTTATATGTTTGTCGATAGCGATTCTTATATGTATTGTCCTTAGACCTGAGATCATCAAGGTTCCCAACATATGAGTCGTATACTTTGATATTACTCTTGGCTATTTCGTAAATGAGTAGACTTAGTGTAATCATTGGGTATATGATGAGTATGTAGTGGGTTTTGTATGATCCAGAGGGGATTCGTCCAACCCATATAACGGGTATGTTACCGGAAGGTTTCTTGATAGAGTTGAACCGTAAATGCATGGCCATGCTCGGATGATGATATGTGATATCATTGGTATCCGTTTTTGCCGGTTAACTCGAGGATCAAGAAACTGAGATTAAACATATGCGAGATTGACATATTCCATGTCTCGTTTTTAATCTTGATAATGGGACGAAGGGACGATGACATGTTCTGAGGCACAGGGAATCAGTATCGATCTTGTCGTTCGGGTGGCAATGATGTGTTGCTAGACGCCGCTCTTTGCTTATAATTGTACAGGAGTTTACAATTATTTTCGAACCTTACAAGTGCCTACAGGGTCACACACATACAGCCGTTGATTCGAGCAGGTGGTTGAACCGTGGTAGGACCGCAGTTGGACCGTGGTTGGACCAGGGTTGTTTTGGGCTGGTTTGGTTCAATTATTGTCAGAATAATTAAGCCAAACTAGTGCTGTAATGAGTTGGTGTGTTAGTGCATTAGTGGGAGACATGATTATGTGGAGACATAATCATGTTGCTTAATGGTCGACCATGTTGGCCATTAACACCACTACATTATGCCATTGATGAGGTGAGTAATCCGAATACTCTTGCCTTCATCCTCACTTGATTAAGAGTTTTTCAGAGCTTGAGAGAGTGTCTTGAGAGGTCTGAAAAATTGAGACCAAAACACACATACATCTTCTTTGAGGAAGAAAAGAACAAACACCACTCAAAGCTCCCAAAATCTGTTGCTAGCACACCAGTTTGGGAGAGCTCGGGTTGAGGATCGTGAGACGTTCTTCAGCCGGTTACAACGGTTCGTGTGGATACCATAGAGGGGCGAGGCTTACATCTGGCTCTTGCTAATTTGGTTCTACAGTTGGGTGAAAGACCTCAACCGTTACAGGTATGTAAAAATTGTTATTCGGTTCAGCTACCCTTCACATGGATCCTCCATGAGTATCCGGTTTTTTTCCGCTGCGCCCATGTTGTATATTATTGCTTTTGAATGTCAATTGCATGACCCGGATACTTACAGCGGTAGCAGAGCCTCTTGTGAAGTCCTAAACCAAATTTCTTGTGCATATGTTTGATGTGCTTAGTTTGTATATGTGATATGCTAAGGTTGATTAGGCATATGTGATATGTTGTTTTCAATTATGTGTATATGATGTACATGTTGATGTTGGTGTTTTTCAAAAGTGTTTTGACAAAGAGAGCTTGATTGGTATGTGATATCAATCAAGGTGTTCTTGGCAGTAAGTCGAAAGAGTTCGACTAGGAAAACCGAGTGTCGGTTTGTGGATAGAACAATTGTCATTCTAGTTCCGCAGGGCCAGAACATCGATGTTGGTATGACTAACATCGATGTTCACATGTTGATTTGCATTCGCCGAGCCTGTTAAACATCGATGTTGTGTCTGTAACATCGATGTTCTAAGTAGGCTGGTTATGGCCGAATCAAAATAACATCGAAGTTGTAAGATCAACATCGATGTTCACATGTAGAGGCCTTGGCAGAACTCTCAAAACATCGATGTTTAAGAGTTGAACATCGATATTATTTGAGCTCGGCCAAATGGGTTTGAGTTCCAGAACTCCAACAACATCGATGTTTGAATGTCAACATCGATGTTCTTGAGTTCAGAACATCGATGTTATGGTACTGCCAAAACTTGAATTTTCAGAATCTCAACAACATCGATGTTGAAAGTTCAACATCGATGTTATGGAGCTACTGTCAAAAGGTTTGGTGTTCAAGTTTCTCACAACATCGATGTTGAAATGTTCAACATCGATGTTATTGAGCCACTGCCAAAGAGTTGGGACAATTGGATTGGCACAACATCGATGTTCCAAACTTGAACATCGATGTTCTTATGTATGTTTGTTTTCAAATTTACATAACATCAATATATGATTTATTAAGAACAAGCATGTGATGTGTAGGAATTATATGTTGATGAAAATATTAAGTTCTTAGTTGCCTTCCATGGTAAGCACTCATCATTGCTTCGATCAACAATTGGTAGATTTTGCCAAAGCAAGATGCCATTGTTTATCTTAGCAAGGTGCGACGCAATAATTGTATTATTGGAACTGCTTATTATGGTGTTGGACTTAACTAGGTCATCTTAATAGGATTAAGGACTTAGAGGCAAGGAGTTGAGCTAAGTCTATGAGATAGACTAGAACAAGTGTTGTTCACTCAACTATCCAAGAGTTATATGATATGTAATTGACAAGAGTTGTCTTCCAAAATAACTATTGATGTATGCGATTAGCCAAAGCTGACATATGTCGTAGTGAAATATGGATCTTGGCCTACTTATATAATTGTCTTGATTTATGTAGTAGGAGCATCATTTAATAGAATACCTTGTTAAATGATTTGTATGCATGACTCTTATTTGTGTGAGTTGATCAATGTTGTAGAGTTTCCATGGCACAAAACACTAGCACATTGTCACTGCGATTGGTCCTTGAGAAGGAAAAGTTAAACGGGAATAATTTCCTGAAATGGTATTGAAACTTGAGGATAGTCCTCAAACATGAAAAGAAACTGTATGTCCACGAAGGGCCTGTTCCGAGTGAACCGGCACCTAGTGCACCAAGGGAAGAAAGGGATGCTTACAAGAAGCATCTCGATGATGCATTGGACATTGCATGCCTTATGCTGATCACCATGGACTCTGAGCTTCAGAAGCAACATGAGAACATGGGGGCATTCGATATGATCGAACACCTTAAGATGCTCTTTGAGGAGCAAGCAAGGCATCAGAGGTACGAGACCTCTAAGGCATTGTTCCAATGCAGGATGGCTGAATCATCACCCATCAGACCTCATGTGCTAAAGATGATTGGATACATCGAAAGCCTTGAGGGTCTAGGGTTTCCTTTGCAAAAGGAGTTGGTCGTTGATCTAGTCCTGCAGTCGTTGACGGATAGTTACGGTCAATTTGTCATGAACTTCAATATGAACCATCTTGAAAAGTCCTTGTTTGAGTTGCTCAACATGTTGGGAACAACTGAGCAACAAATGAAGGCAAGTAAATCCAACAGCATATTGATGCTTGGAGGAGGCAAAGGAAAGGGTAAAGCTAAGGTGAAGAAATCCGCCAAAAAGTTTGGTGCATCTTCTTCACAAGTGCTGAAACCTAAAGGTGGTGTTGCAAAGGAAGGCCAATGCTTCCATTGCAAGAAGTTTGGCCATTGGAGACGTAACTGCCCGGTTTATCTTCAAGATTTGAAGAAACAGAAGGGAAGTAAGACTTCCACTTCAGGTATGTTCATTATAGAAGCTAATATCTCTATCTCTACATCGTGGGTATTCGATACCGGATGTGGTTCTCACATTTGTGTAAATGTGCAGGAACTAAGAAAGAGTAGGAGATTGGCAAAGGGTAAGATAGAGCTACGTGTGGGAAATGGAGCAAGAGTTGCTGCATTGGCCGTAGGAACTTACTATCTATCCTTACCGAGTGGTTTTGTAACGCCTTGAATTTTCTGCATTTAATTTCTAGTGTTCTCGGAATTTTTTTTTTAACTTTATTTCCGAATTTACCCTTGAGGAATTTTCGGGTTTTGGTTTTAAAAAAAATAAAAAAATAAATTATTTTCCTTGGATATATTAGTGTTAAGTTGGATTTGTCCGTTGTTCGGGTTTCACTGGGAATAAAACGTGTTTAAGGTGTATCGTGGAGTTTAACGTAGTTTGGGTCAAAACTACATCGTTTTGAGGAAAGGTAAAGAAAAAAAAAACGTTGACTGCTTAGGCGAGTTGACCGCGCCTAAGCAAAAACGAAACGACGTCGTTTTGGCTTAGGTGGGTCAAAACCCTAACCTTTCCCTTGTCTTTTTCTTTTCTCTTCTCTCCCGATTCGGCTCCTCCCTTAACCCATCTCTCTTTTCTCTCAACACCCTTATCTCTTTCTCTCCTTGTCTCTTCCATTCATCATCGCCGCTACCACATTGTTGCCCCTTTTCTTTTTGGTGTTTGGCTGCGCATTGATTCACACGATGGGGAGAGCGAGGATTCATGGCTTGTGTAGGTATTTTGCTAATGTGGTTATCGGGTATCGCTTTGATCGAGCCTTAACGATGTTATTACTTATGAAGCATGAGTTGAAACACCATTAGAACGGAAGCCTACCAATTAACCGCAAGGATACATATCTTCATGAATATATGTGTGTCTTTTGGGTAGAGTACCACGTGGAATAAAGGTTGTTGCCTTGATGTTAATCCTTTTGAATGCACTATGACACTTTGTTGTGGAGTGTATCAGGTACGCATTTGAGATTGCACATGAACTCAATTTATTTTCTTTGAACCAATAATGGCCTGATTACCGTCATGTTTATTTATCATCGAGTTGGGTTATTTCTTCTATCTAAAAGTTATTGATGGTCTTTAGATTCCGTAGAGTGCTTACTTGGTTTCAGTGATAATCAATTTCTATCATGCACTAATCTTGATATGAAACCGGATCACCAATTGTTTATCTACTGTTCATGAATCGGTTTCTTACTTGCTAGAACATGTGTCCATTTACTTGTGTATCTTGGTTAAACTAAACACGTGGATTTAGGATTGACTCTTATAGATATTAAATTTTATGGATGCAACTTTGACTTAGTGTGGACATGTATCATGTTTAGATGAGTGCGTTTCACATGGGATTGATGTGGCTTCTACGGTTTTCTCTACATTTAAACTATTACTTTTGCAAATAGTCTTATACTTGGTCAAATGATCTTTTTAACAAATGATTCTATAAAAGTGAGCTGGCCTTGTGGGAAGCACGCAGATAATCCTTATTTTGCTTAATCATTTTCAACATCTTTAAATTTGATTTTAATGCAAGGGTAATAAACCAAAGGACGGGTGTCCAACTCCAATATCATGTCGGTGGCATTGGTGTTAAATTGTAAAAAAATGGTTCTTTGATTATGTTTTTAAAGTAACCTATGAGGAGTTTTATATAATTTCTACCTGTGTTCGGTTTGGGTTTAGGCACGCAAAAGAAATAATGGTTTATCATTCTATAAGCCTAGTTAAACAATGGATTTGTATTTGTCCACAATTAAATCTTCTTCAGGCCTAATGCACTAATAATTCGAAGTATTCAAGCGGTTTGTGCAATATTATTTGGGCAGTCTATAGCTATGGTATCTAAATATATAAATAATGGTATTTGCATACCAAATACACATTAGCAAACATGCATCCTATTGTGTTTTGGGTATGTGTTTTGTGATACGTGTGTGTTATAGACATGTGTTAGGCACTACTAATGCTTCAAGAGCAACAGGATCTGGTGCTAGATACTCAGAGCGTATAATCCAAGTGAGGACTTATAAACCTTTGTATGCATTACTGCCTACAATGCTCGGTTAATTGTCTTGGTATATAAAGGGGTATTATTTATTTGGTCTTGAGTGCCGTATGCATGCTTGTCTGTTGTGCTGATGTTGCTATTTGTAAAGTGAATTATGTTGATGATACCTATGATGTGGTGTGCATGATTATGTGAACTGTGTACCTGTGCGATTTATTATGCCTGTCGAGCATGACTTGTTTTGGGTGTTAAATAACATGATAAATGGATTTGTGGTTGTGTGGTGGACTGTGGGCTGGATGCCCGGAATTGAGAATAAGATATTAAATCCACACAACCCTGTTTGACAATAACGTATGGTACAACTCTTGAAGGATAAATGAGAATAACATACTATAATAATTCTACTGTGGGGCTGCTGACCGGTTGGTTCGAGCGGGAAGTGTTACCCCTCGGGATTTCATGCGGTTAAGCATGGTATATGCGGTTTAGCATATGGGTCTGTTATGACCGGTTCTACCTCCCTCTTTCTATCTCCCCCTTTCTACCTCCCTCTTTCTCTCTGTCTCTCTCTCTCTCTCTATGGATATGTTTGGGCTTCGTGCCTGGTTTATTTGGGCTTATGCCTGGTTGTCTCATGAGACGGGACCGAGCTCGACGCACACAGTAGAGGGCCCTAATAAAATACTAAATCCTAATGAAATATTCAACCCTAATAACAATAAGGTACAAGGATAACAAAGTGATTAAAGATTACTGTGGGTTTGAAGTCTGATGATGACTTGTATTGTTCATTGTGACTTGTTTGTGCACTGTGATTGTTGTTGCCTAGTGCCGATGTACTTGTAGTTGATTTGTAAATGTATATTATTGGTTTATTTGTTTGTGGTGAGACAGTGGTTGGTCTCACCCCCTCATAGTCTTGTCACAGGTTAACTGTTCTTTGAGCAGTGGTGCATAACAGCATGTGGCGGTGCTTTCCTCCTCGGGTCGGATCCATAGGGTGCATTACATTCATATTTGTTTATGTAATTGTCTTCCGCTGCATACTCGAATTGTATTACTTATTGTATTATGTAATGCATAATTATATGATGATTAACTTACTTGTGTCGTATCCCGGGTAGAAAGGGCAATTCAGTCTTTTCACATGCTTTAATTAATTTAATTAGATATTCTAGGATACGGGTGTTTAGTTGATGACTTTTGTGTCCCGGGATTGATAAGGGCAAATTAGTCATTTTATATTTAAATTCTATTTTATTTTAACAAATTGGGACACGGGCGCTTCAGTTGGTAGCGGAGCAGGCTTTAGATCCATGGGAATGTTTTGAAATGTTTTGTGATCTTTTGGGCATATGTCTGCTCCTTTTGAGTCGTATGTTGCATTGACTTATGCATTCATATAGTGAGTCGTACTATGGATCCGGTGGAGGACACGCACCTGCTGAGGGTCGGTGTGACCCGATATTGTCGTTGAAATGACATGTTTGCCTTTACAGCTTAGGCTGCTGCAAATTTTGTTTGGTGGAATATCCACTGCTTATCAGAGTCGGTGTAGACTCTTGATCCTTTGCTTACGTTTTTGGTATCGGTGTAAGTACACCGCTGTTGCTTCTCCCTGTGTTGTCGTCGGAAGGTGCTTTCCTACGGCAATATGTTTGATAGTTCTAGAAATGGAACAGGCGAATACAAGTAAGAACCATCGGTTTGCTTTTGGGGTGTTCTGTTAAGAGATGATTTAATGTGATGCTTGTGGATCTGATTCTTTTGATCTTGGTGGTGTGTGTATATTGAGGTTTGACTTTTAACGGTGATGTAATTGGGAGTTTTGTTTATACTACTCTTGTTGAGGTTTAGGTTCACGAGTTAAATGTGGATATTGATGGTGTTTGGGTCATAAGGCTAGATTTGTGAGCTTGTCTTGGGTGATATGAGTTAAATGTCAGCAGTATGATAAAGTGTATGTTGGAGTGACCTTGTAATATTTGGGTTCTTTATCAAAAGTATTTTAATGATCGTGGTAATTATGGTTTGAGAGATAGATTTATGAGTATGAGTTATGAAAGAATGTTTGGGTCTTGAGGAATCCAGGTTATAGAAGTATATTTATGGTATTTTGGTAATGTTTGGGTTCTATTGCTTATGGTATGATTCGGGATATATACAATTTTGGCTGAATTGACGTGTGATAAATGAAATGCTTTGAGGTTCGGAACATGAAACAGATTATGGATTTTTGGTCCCGAGGTATTCACAATGGGAGTGATGATCTTGTTACTTAGGTAACAATTTTGGGTTCGGTTATCTAAGGATATGCTTACTGGATTAGAGGACTGGGTATACTTGGCTAAGCGATGTTAAATGAGATGATTTATAGATTCTAATATTAATCATGTTGATGAAGATATGGTAAGACTCTTGGGTTAGTGCTTTGATCATATGCTCTACTGATAAAGTTTGACTTATGTTGATGATTGATTTGGTACATCGGAGTTCTTTCTTGGAAATGTGATTGATGGACACGATGGTTCTACTTGGTAGTTTTGGCCGACGGTATTTTGATACCGGGTGACACCTGTTGTGTCAGTTAAGCACTGGTTGCTTGACTTATCTATAAATTTCGAGGACGAAATTTTGTTAAGTGGGGTAGAACTGTAACGCCCGAATTTTCGTTTTAATTTTTATGGAATTTTTAAAATTTTTTGAAATTTAAATTCTAATTTTACCCTTGCAGGATTTCCGGATTTTTGGTCATAGAAATGAATTATTTTTCTTTGGAAATATTTATTCTTACATTTGTTTTGCTCTTGTTCGGGAAACGAAAACGTGTTCGGAGTGAAACACGGGGTTTATCGTAGTTCTAAGTAAACCTACGTCGTTTAAGTTAAGGGAAAGGAAAAAAAAATAAATAAACCTAAACCCTAGTGCGTGTGTTGACTAAAAGGGGGTTGACTGCGCCTTAGACCGAAACGACGTCGTTTTGGTCTAGGCCAACCAACCCTAACTCTCTTCTTTTCCTTTTTCTTCTCTTGTCTCTCTTTCCACTTCGTTTCTTTTTGGTTGCGCCGCAGCCACTTCCCCCGGTATCCCTCTCCCACGATTTGCTCCTGATTGCACGCCCTCAATCGTGTAGTAACAGCTCGAGATTGAATTCTTCCTTCCACTTTCCTTCTCTTTTATTCTTATATCTTCATTTCTTCTTCTCTTAACCTGTCGCCGAGTTCCTCTTCCATTACTCTTATGAGGCCATCGTCACTGTAGTTATTCGCCGTCACCGCTGCAACTCTAAGGGAGGCGAGGTGCGAGCGCACGTGAACGGACTCGAGGCCCCGCTACCTGCTGTTTGTCGAGTAAGTTGTCGACTCTCCCTATCTCTTCCCTAATTTGCTGCCGTGGTTGCTGGGGGTCTCCGCCGCCTGGGTTCTCTGTTCGTCCCCACGTCGCCGCTGTTGTGGAGCCGAAGCTGTCGCCCCAAAAGTCGAGTAAGCCCGACTCTCCTTTCTCTTCCTCTTCCTTTTCTTCTTCGATTTCTGGGCTCTTCGATTCACTGTATGTGTTGTTGTTGCGACTCTATTGTGTGTTTTGGTGGTCGGACGGTAGTTGGGGATTTCAGATTCGGGTCTGTTCGACCGTGTTGGTGACCGGCAACAGTTGTTGGCACGGGGCGATTGGATGCGTAGTGGCTGGTGGTGGCGAGTCATTGGTGGTGGCCGGACAGTGGCGTTGGACGGTTTTTGGACGCATGAAGTGGGAGTGTCGGGTTTGCCAGTGGTAGTTGGTGGCCAAGGTAGTGGATGCGAAGCATCAGGACGTTGGGTTTGGAGTTCCGGTGGTAGATTTGAAGCCAAGTGCAAATAGTGTTGATTTGGTTTTTCCGGTAAGCCTTTCCGGTGACTTTAAGTGTTTTGAACTTTTCTTTAGTTGTGTGTTGTGGACATGGATTCAAAGAATTGGTTGTTGGAATGTTGTTTTGGTGTTTGCAGTGGCAAAGACACGTTATAGATTTTTTTTTGGTGATTTTTCTGGCGGTGCTCTGCCCGGAATCCGGCGAGCTCGGGAATTTTCCAGCAACTCGGGTTTCATTTCGGCGAGGACCGACCGGAATCCGACAAGGACTGTTGCTGTTTCGACGAGACGGTGCGGAGATCGGCAATAGACGGTAATTCCCAGCAATGTTGTAATTTAAATCTTGTACATATCATGTACCGTAAGAGCATCTTATCGTTGTGTCAAAATAAATGGTAATAGTGAAAGATCGAGTGTGATAAGTTAGAGGCGCATGGCCGGGAACTTATCGATGCGGATAGTTTCTTAGGCCGGGCAAGTCTTTGGGCTCGGGTGTGCCTTAGAGCGGGAAATAAGAAACTGGGCCCTGGTCCAATAAGGAGTGAAAGAAAAATATGATTGGGTTTAATAGTGGTTTGGGTTGATATGGGCCATAGGCCCAATAAGGAGTAAGTAATCTAAGATGGGCTTTAGGCCCACTGTATAAATAAACCCAATAACTCTTGTTTATATGGGCTTAGGCCTAATAATTGGAAGTATAGGCTTTAGGCCCAATGACTAATATGGATGTGAGCTTTAGGCCCAATGTTGTATTTTGGAGATTTGAGATAATACACTCTAGGCCCAATTGACTACAATCAGAGTTAAGTTAAGTACGGAACTTGGGATTTGAGTTGTTTGGATTTAGACCCTGATCTTTAGTAACGGGCTTAGTGTCACGGGTTTAACTCGTGATCATGTTATTAATATGCATTTACTCAATTGTCATGAATAAACTTCTTATATGAAGTGTATGTTCGTAGGACGTTATAGACATAGGAATGTTGTGGCGGGTTAAGGCTTTGGCTTCCGAGACAATTATTATGGCCAAGGTGAGGACTTATAAACCTTTGTATGCATTACTGCCTACAATGCTCGGTTAATAAACTTGGAACAAGAAGTGGTAAAACTTGGTTGGTCTTGAATGCTATATGAATATATGCCTGTTGTGCTGATGTACTTGATTGCGTTTACATCTTAGTGATGATACCTTGATGCAATATGTCTGACTATGTGTATTAAGTGCCTGTTTGATATGATATGCTAGCCGAGCATGAGGTTGTTGGTTATGAGTTATAACATGTAATATGACTTTGTGGTTCGTGTGGTGACTTGAGGGCTGGAGGCCCGGTTTTGTGAATAAGATATTAAATCCACGCAACCCTGTTTGACAATAACGTATGGCAGAACTCGTTGAGCATAATTGAGAATAACGAACTAAAATAATTCTACTGTGGGGCTGTTGACCGGTTGGTTCGAGCGGGAAGTGATACCCCTCGGGATTATATGCGGTTTAGCATATGGGTCTGTTATGACCGGTTCTACCTCCCTCTTTCTACCTCCCCCTTTCTACCTCCCTCTTTCTCTCTGTCTCTCTCTCTCTCTCTATGGATATGTTTGGGCTTCGTGCCTGGTTTATTTGGGCTTATGCCTGGTTGTCTCATGAGACGGGACCGAGCTCGATGCACACAGTAGAGGGCCCTAATAAAATATTTAAACCTAATAACAAAGATAATAAGATAAGTAATGATAAGTGATGGTTGAAGTCTGGAGATGACTTGTGTTGTGTTTTGTGAATTGTTTGTGCATTGTGTTTGCTGTTGCCTGATGCCGGTGTACTTGTAGTTGATTTGTAATTGTATATTATTGGTTTATTTGTTTGTGGTGAGACAGTGGTTGGTCGCACCCCCTCACAGACCTTTTACAAGTTAGCTCCCTCACAGACCTTTTACAAGTTAGCTGTTCGATGAGCAGTGGTGCATATCAGCAGGTGGCTGTGCTTTCCTCCTCGGGTTGGATCCATAGGATACATCACAATCATATTTGTTTATGTTTTTGTCTTCCGTTGCGTACTAGATTCCATTGTCTTATTTATTATTTGATTAGATATTGACCATGTTGTTGATGATTTTCGTGTCCCGAGAATGATAAGGGCAATTTGGTCATTTTGTATCTAAATTCTATTTTATATTAATAAACTGGGACACGGGCGTTTCAGGTTTGGTTTTAAAACTAGACAATTGTTATTATGTACCAACTATAAGCAGGAATTTGATTTCTGTGTCTTGTCTTGACGAGAAAGGATTTTCATTTGTAATAAAGGACAATTGTTGTTCTATTTATTTCAATGATGTTTATTATGGTGGTGCATATTTGAGCAATGGTTTGTATGTTCTAAACCTAGAAACCACAATCTATAACGTTAATACGAAGAAGGTTAGAACGAACGATTCTAATGAAACCTACCTTTGGCATTGTCGTTTAGGCCATATAAATGAGACTCGTATATCTAAACTCCATGAAGATGGACTTTTAGACTCATTTGATTTTGAATCATTTGAGACATGTGAGTCATGTTTGTTAGGCAAAATTACAAAGGTTCCTTTTACCGGTAAGGGTGAAAGAGAAGCTGACTTATTAGGTCTTATACATAGTGATGTATGCGGACCTATGTCTACACAGGCTAGAGGCGGTTTTTCATACTTCATTACATTTACTGATGATTTCAGTAGATATGGTTGTGTGTATATAATGAGACACAAGTCAGAATCCTTTGAAATGTTCAAAGAATTCAAGAATGAAGTACAGAATCAACTCGGTAAGAGTATTAAAATGCTTCGATCAGATCGAGGAGGTGAATACTTAGACCGAGAGTTTCTTGATCATCTAAAGGAGTGTGGTATAGTATCACAGCTCACTCCTCTAGGTACGCCACAATAGAATGGTGTGTCCGAAAGGAGGAATAGAACCTTATTGGACATGGTTCATTCGATGATGAGTCAAGCTGACCTTCCTCCTTCATTTTGGGGACATGCATTATTGAGTGCTGCATTCACACTAAACCGTGTTCCACCTAAATCTGTCGAAAAGAAACCATATGAGATATGGACTGGGAAGCGTCCCAATTTGTCTTTTATGAGAATTTGGGGTTGTGAGGCTTACGTGAGACGTGAAGCTTCGGATAAACTCGGCCCTAAATCCGACAAGTGCCAATTTGTAGGATACCCTAAGGAAGCGAAAGGGTATTTATTATTTCTATAATCCTTTAGAGCACAAAGTGTTTGTGGCTCGGACTGATATTTTTCTAGAAAGAGAATTTATTTCTAGAGGAATCAGTGGGAGGAAAATAGAACTCGAAGAAGTTCGAGAGATAGAGGCTGAGATGGAATAAGGACAGGAACCACAAGATGTTGTGGATGAGATTCCTGTGCAAGTAACACATGGACCGCGTAGGTCGGATAGGACTCAGTATGAGCCTGAGAGATATGGATTTCTCATGAATCATACTGGAGACGTGATGCTCATAGATGAGGATGAGCCCACTTCCTATCAGCAGGCCATTACGGGTCCAGACTCTAAGAGGTGGCTAGAGGCCATGAATTCGGAAATGGAATCCATGTACGAAAACAAGGTATGGACCTTGGTTAATCCACCTGAAGGGGTAAAACCCATAGGCTGCAAATGGGTCTTTAAGAGAAAGACCGACATGGATGGTAATGTGATTACCTATAATGGGCGATTGGTTGCGAAAGGTTTGAAGCAAGTTCGTGGTGTTGACTATGATGAAACTTTCTCGGTTGCCATGGTTAAATCCATCCGGATTCTATTGGCTATAGCAGCATACTATGATTATGAGATATGGCAAATGGATGTCAAAATTGCTTTCCTTAACGGAAATTTTTTAGCGGATGTGTACATGACACAGCCTTAAGGTTTTGTCGATCCAGAGAATGCAATATGGTATGCAAGTTGCAGAGATCCATTTATGGATTGAAGCAAGCTTCTAGGAGTTGGAATCTTTGTTTCAATGATGTGATCAAAAAGTTTGGTTTCATTAGGAACGAAGATGAACCATGTGTTTACGAGAAGGTTAGTGGGAGCACTATTTTTTTCTTGTTATTATATGTTGACAACATCCTACTCATTGGGAATGATTGTGACGGCCCTCTCCCCGAGGGACCCACCTTATCCAGGTATTGTTACATCACCTCCCTCACCCCACTCTACTTGGGATTAAATCCTTTACCATGGTGCAGCACTAGGGATTAGGACTTCCAACCGAATCCAAGATGGCGTCGTATGACCCGATACGATGTCGTTTAGACCAATTACTCCCACACAGTCAACATGTTGGTCAACACACCAATCCTTGTGAGTTTTATGTTCCAACTCTCCCAAAACGACGTAGTTTAGAACCAAACTACAGTAAACCACGCGATTCTTTCCGAAACACGTTTTATCTCCAACGAAAGCCGTACCCGACATAATAACAACTTAATACAAATATATCCAAGGAAAATAATTTATTTCCCATGACCAAAAATCCGCAAATACCTCGAAGGTAAAATTGGAATAAAAATTCCGAAATTTCCGGAAAATAAAATACGAAAAAACGGGCGTTACAGTTCCAACCCTCTTATTAAAATTTCGTCCTCGAAATTTACAAGACAACCTCCTCAAACAAGTGTGGATACTGCTCTCTCATATGGGACTCAACCTCCCAAGTAGCCTCGTTCGGGGAATGGCGGCTCCATCTAACCCGGACCATAGGGATAGTGCGGCTCCTCAACTGTCGTACTTCCCGAGCCAGAATCTCAACCGGCTCCTCAACATACGTCAAATCCTCAGAAACTTCCACCTCTGTAGGGGATACCACATGACTAGGATCAGACTGATAACGCCTCAGCATCGAAACATGGAATACATCATGTATGCGAGACAGCTCCTCGGGTAAAGCCAACCTGTAGGCCAGCGGACCAATCCGCTCCATGATTTCATAAGGACCAATATAACGAGGGCTCAACTTGCCCTTCCTCCCAAACCGGAGAACACCTCTCCAGGGAGCCACCCGAAGAAAAACCCTGTCGCCTACACTGTACTCCATCTCCCGACGATGCTTATCGGCATAACTCTTTTGTCGGTCCTGAGCAGCTCTCAAACACTGCTTGACCACCTTGATCTGATCAACCGTCTCCTGGACTAGGTTCGGGCCAATCACCTGCCTCAGACCTTCCTCATCCCAACAGATCGGACTACGGCACTTTCGGCCATACAAAGCCTCATAAGGCGCCATACCAATACTGGCATGATAGCCGTTGTTGTAGGCAAACTCGACCAACAACAACTGCTCATCCCAAGAACCACTGAAATTGAGCACATAGGCCCGCAACATATCCTCCAGCGTCTAAATAGTCCTCTCCAACTGTCCATCAGTCTGCGGATGGAATGCAATACTGAAATTCAGCTTAGTTCCTAAAGCTGATTGTAGACTCTTCCAGTAGTGGGATGTAAATCCCAGATCCCTCTCCGACACTATAGATAATGGAACCCCATGCAACCGGGCAATACCCGAAGCATAAAACCTCGCCAGCTTATCCATCGTATGCGTCTACTGAATCGGAAGAAAAATGAGCTGACTTGGTCAACCTGTCGACAATCACCCAGATGGCATCAAGTCGACCCCGAGTTCTAGGTAACCCGATCACAAAATCCATGGTGATATGTTCCCACTTCCACTGCGGAATCGTCAAAGGTCTCAACTTGCCAGCAGGAGCCTAATGCTCGGTTTTCACCTGCTGACAAGCATACAACGAGCCACAAATTTCGCCACATCTTTCCTCATCCCGGGCCACCAATAATGACTCTTCAGGTTATGGTACATTTTTGTGCTACCCGGATGCATAGCATACACCGCGTTATGCGCTTCATCCATAATCCAGCCCCTCAAACCATCAACATCCGGAACACACAACCGGTCACCGGTCATCAAAGCACCATCCTCCCGGACATAAAAACTGAAACTCTCCCCACCGAGAGCGTTATCCCGTAATTCTGCTAGAAGAGGATCGCCAAACTATAACTCCATGATTTTATCCCTCAAGGTCGGCCAGATGCTCAAACTTGCAAGAAGCGCTCCGGTGGCATCCACCTCTAACTGCGCATCCAAAGACCTTAACTCCACTAAGGACGGTAAAGCATAGGAAACCGGGTCCTCATTTGCAGAAGCCACTCTCTTCCGGCTCATCGCGTCTGCAACAACATTGGTCTTTCCCGGATGGTACTCAATAGTACAGTCATAATACTTCAGAAGCTCAATCCAGCATCTCTGCCCCATATTAAGCTCCCTTTGGGTCATGATGTACTTCAAACTTTTGTGATCCGTGAAAATCCGACACTTCTCGCCAAAGAGATGGTGTCTCCAGATTTTCAGAGCAAAGACCACAGCAGCCAACTCTAAGTCATGAGTAGGATAGTTCCTCTCGTGAGTTCTCAACTGCCTGGAGGCATAAGCAATCGCCCGACCCCCTGCATCAAGACACATCCCAAACCCAAACCGGAGGCGTCACTGAACACCTTGTACTCCTCCCCGGGTTTCGGAATAATCAAAACCGATGCACATGTCAACTGACTCTTCAACTCCTCAAAACTCTGCTGGCAACGATCATCCCACACAAAACACATTCTTTCCTCAACAGCTTCACCATGGGACCCGCTGTCAAGGAAAAACCCTTAATGATCCTCCGGTAGTAGCCAGCAAGTCCAAGAAAACTCCGTATCACGGGTACATTCTTCAGTGGTTCCCAATCCATGACTGCCTTTATCTTGGCCGAGTCCACCATAATGCCCTCACCGGATACAACATGACCGAGAAACGCAATCTCATCCAGCCAAAATTCACACTCACTGAGCTTGACATACCACCGATGTTCCCTGAGCTTCTACAGAATCTGCCTTAAGTGGTCTTCATGCTCGGTTTTTACTCCTTGAGTAAACCAGGATGTCATCAATGAACACTATAAAACCTCAAGGTCGAAAACAGGCATAACAGCCAAAACATACCAATCCAAAGGACTCGACAAAAAATTGGACCAAGTCCAAAAAGACTTAAACAGAAATCCGATTTCCAATTTTATCTTTCCGGGCCCCGTCATGGATAAGCTAGGGCCGAACGAGGTTATCAACCTATTCCTGGTGCCAGATCTAAAGCAAAGAGCCCAGGGATAGACATCCCGAAAATAATCAAACAGGGATCGACATCCCAATACCGAGTATCGACATACTCATCGTAAGTAACCCAGATCATGGCCACCACGAAACAGTCTCAAACTTCCGGTCGCACCACTACTTAACACATGACAATTATCTCAATTTCGTCTCAGGGATCAACATCCCAAACCAAAACCAAAACCAGGGATCAACATCCCTCCGGGATCGACATCCCAAAACTAAATCACAAATTATTATTAATTCCTTTATTCCATTATTCAAACCGACACAGGGATAAGCATCCCAAAACTCACAACCAAATCAAATCACCGGGATAAATTTCCCATCAATCATTCCACAATGCAACTCAACGCAACAACCAACAAACACACAATAACCGAGTAATATAGGCACATATTTAAGGAAAGTCCATCCTCACGCTCCGGAGGCAACCCTGGTAACTCATCAGGAAAAACATCGGTAAATTCTCGAACAATCGGAATATCCTCCATACCCGACACCGGTTCTAAAGAATCGACCACCTGAGCTAGAAAGCATCACCTCCATCTCGGATCATCCTAAAAGCTTGGATAGTCGAGATACAACATGCTGATATCGCCCTTCGCTCGCCAACGAACACTAATTTTCGCCCCAACAAGGAAGATAAAGAGACTTCTTTGGCCCAACAATCTACCACTGCCCGGTGCCTAGACAACCAATCCATGCCCAAGATAACGTTGCACTCACCCAAATCCATCGTAGTAAGATCAAAAGGAAACCAATCCACAACTCTGTCAACACACCTCGTCAAACTCGATCAACAACAACATTGCCAGAGACCTCAACAGCTATGACAACCCCCTTTCTAGGATATCAACCACAGCGGGTATAGCAGCTGCATAAAGCACCCTTAAATCTGATTCCGACACTGGATGATACACAACCACAAAACATGCCATCACCGCTACCCAAACCGGGTGTCACTACTCATCAACATGGAGAGATAACGTCGCAACGACACATCCTCGATGTTCAGGCACGAAGAACGATGGCTCTATCCCGCTGAGGAAAGCAACTTCACATGGTGCATGGAAACTGTCTCAAATAGATACTGAGAACATAGAGTGAAACGCCATTGCCGACAACATAAAGGTTCATTGACCAAGCCGGTCGACCCACGAGAGATACTACAAGCCTTTCAGGACCCTAGATAGTCCAATACCATGTTACTCCAAAAGGAATTTGCAAGCCATGGCTAAAGGGTATACCTAGATTCTAACAGCCAGTGGATGCACCACTTAAACCGACATCGACAACCAAGGTCGAAAAATTTCATTTCCGGGTCATTCCAACCCTTAGCATTGAGGTACTGGCCTATTGGATCCATAACGACACCTATATGAATGCACCTTGTCAAAACAGTTTTGAAAACGACCCAAAACTTGGAACAGGCTTATGCACAAACAATCACAACAGACACTTGCTTGAAAACCCAAAAGACCTAAAGCCTGCTCCGCTACCAAGCTGAAACGACCGTATCCCAAAAACGAAAATACAAACATAAACAAATATAAATAGACCAAAATGCCCTCAAAACCAGGGATGCCAAACTCGGTGTAAAATCATCAACACAAAATCTCTGGAACCAAAAGAAAACATCGGGATATAATGACTCAAATACAAATTAGGCTCAACTAGCCAAGGTAACACTGGTTAAACCAACCGGATCAACAACTGTTCAAATCCAAGAACAAAACAGTATCCCGACAAAGATACGCAGCGGAAAACATTAACAAATCACATGACAAATGCAAACATATGGAGTGTCATCATATGGTTCCGTCCCCGAAGGAAAGTAGGCACAGTTACCTGAATGCATCCCTGAACCACGAATGATCATCCTGTAAAAACTGTGAGGGGGTGAGACCAACCATTGTCTCACCACAAACAAATAAACCAGAGTATACAAACACAAATCAACTACAAAAACATCGATACCTGGCAATCACAGCCACAGTGCACAAGACAAGCCGCCATGCACAATAAAGAATTATCTGCTAGATAATATGCTTATCTGGATTATCAGTGATAGAAATTTGTTATCACTCAATGTCTTATTATGGTTTAAGTACTTTATTATTTAGGGCCCCCTACTGTGAGTCAAGTCTCGGTAGCACATCTGGCCAGATCTGGGTGTGAAGAGCCAAGTGACGAACCTCAGACGGGTAGATCCTGAGGTCAAACCACTGAAAACCTCGAGTGGCTGCTAGCTCTCTGAGGGTGCGCTCAGGCACACCTAACTGGTGCAAGTCTTCCAGGGGAGCACCTTCCTTCCCCTGAGGTAACCATGCTAAACCGCATAACGTGACCCGAGGGTACCCAAACTGTGATAACCCATATAAGTGTGGCTCCAAGTGTTTACTTGATGAGGAAAGGGCTGGATAGGAGCTGGTGCAATTGGCCAGCAAATGGTTTAAGTTGGCTAGCCGTTGGCTTCCGTAGGCTGACCATTGGCTCGATTGGATTAATTAGTGCTGGTTTAGCCCTAACCGTGATTTATTAGTGCTAAGTGATTGGGAAGAACTAATTATGGACTAACTATGGGGGCGAGTTGGCTGGGAAATAAGTAGGAGGTAGAGAGGAGCTTGTGATGGGTGGCAGATTTTGGGGCAAAGAGGTGCAAGTGGGCTGCTGACTAAGCTGCTAGCTTGTGCCTTAAGTGGCCAAGCAAGCACCTCAAGCCCCATTTTTGCCCAAAATCGTGAGGGACTCAAAGGGAGAATACTCAGCCATTTTCAGAGCACTCCCAAACACTTTGCATGCAAAAGGAAGGGGTAAGTGGTTTGGGTTGGAATTACTACATGTTTTGGTGTCGATTGGCTTGTATAGTGAGCTGTTGGCTTAGTTGGTGCACCAATATGATTTCTGTGTCAAGTATGTGACTTTGTTAGTGGGTTTTGGCTGGTGGAAAGGCAGTATGTGAGGTGGGGGAGTTGATTGGCCTTAAACTTGGCCTATCTTAGCCAAACATTGTATAGCCTAACTTATGTGACTTGTTGCTTATGGTTTTGTGTTGTTAAACCATGTATTGATGTCTGAGTATCTGTGGCAGGTGCTAGAACCCCAGGAGCACCAAAAGAAGGGGAAAGGCCTAGTGAGGCCTAATCTAGGGTAAGTTGGGTTGTCTTGCTTGTAATGAATGATGTTGCTTTCTGGTTGGTTGATAACCCAACGTGCTGTTGATGGCACCAAATGGTGCAATATTGATGATAAGATGATATGCCTTGGCTTGTTGACGAGTCCGATTTTCGGGCTGTGCATTCGTTCATAACACTTGCATCATGACATCGCATAAGATGGTATTGATGATGAACCATGCAGTGCTCCTAGGCTGCTTGGTTAAAGGTTGATGATGGTGGTGTTGTACTTGGCACCATGTGTGGTACTGGTAGCCTTTCAGAAATGCCTCGTAAGTGGGGCTGTGGGCTAAGGAGTAACACTGTTGGCAGGGCTACTAGGCCACGCAGGTATGCTGGGTGCAGCATCACGATAGCTTACCAATGGGCTGTTCACGGTGCATTGACGTTAAGCTTGTTGGTTGTTATTGCTACTTGAGTGTGGCATTTCTCTTGCTTGCTTGATCACCTGCTTATTGAGTCAATAGACTAACCCCTCCCTTTTCCACTGCCTTTGTTTTAGGGCAAGGAGTTGAACGACTTGGTGAGGGAAGGCCTGAGAGACTCGTTTGTTAGACGATGGGTACTTAGCCGATTCTGGTTCTACCTAGACATTGTGCATATGTACATAAAGAAATTTGGCATAAAAGTATAGTAGTGCCCCACTTTTAAAGTACTTGACTAATGTAAAATAAATGTTGGTTATGGTGTGTTTATATATATGTATATGCCTTTATGATGCCTAATGTTGATGTATGTTGCGCTACGTTCCTGCCCGTCGGGCTAACTTCTGCCCAATTTCGATGTAGGCCTTCGGGTGCCCTGTGGCATGCTAAGTGATGCACAAGGCACCTGGCCGATCACGTATTGACGGGGCGTGACAGTTATGGTAGCGGAGCATGATTAGGGGGCTTAGGGTTAAGAAAGTTGTTATAGGCTTGTACCCATCATTAGAGACCCGTGGGATGGTGAGGGCTAACTCTTTTGGGTTGGTTCTTGCTGCTTTGTGTGTAGGTAAGACGACAAAACGAAAGTCGAGAAAAGATGTGTTTATAGATGTTGCTGCCCCGGATGTGCAATCCGTTCAGGATGCCGAGGATGCGGCTGATGAGACTTATGTCCCGGGGTGTGCTAGTGGTGAGTTGCCCAGCGAAGCAGAATACTCAGATGCTTTACAAGAGATGCGTTTAGAGGTGCTGAAAGCTGGTTTACATGGTGTTAACCGGGCAGTAGAGACTATGGCTGAAGCCATTGCTACTGACGGAAAAAGAAGGGAGGATCCGGTACATCGGGAAACCAGTGGGGAGTCCACTCTAGTGACCTTTGTGAAACTTGACCCACCAACATTTTCCGCAGCTGAAAATGAGGATCCCCAGCGATTTCTTGATGATGTGTGGAAGTGTTGCCAAGTGATGGAATGTACGGACCACCGAGCAGTTGCTCTTGCTGCCTTTCGTTTAATGGGGGATGAAGCCAATAATTGGTATGACTCTAAAGTGAGGGAGAGGATGCCTGATGCTACTCCATGGACTTGGAATGAGTTTCAGGCCATGTTCCTTGAACGGTTCTTGCTCGAGAGCATTAGGGATCAAAAGGCGGCAAAATTTGAACTTTTGAGACAAGGGGATATGACCGTGGGTGAGTATGAATCCAAATTCACAAATATGTCTAAGTATGCTTTGCATATCATTCCTGGTGAAAGGAGAAATATCAAGAGGTTCAATGGTGGGCTGAAGGGTTACATACATAACCCATTGGTGGCTACTCAATTTAGCTCCTATGCTGAAGCTGTTGATAAAGCTCGGGCAATTGAGGCAAAAAGCCAAGCGGAGAGAGCTGAGGCCAGTACCAATACAGCAAGGCAGGATAATATTGTGAGCCAACAAATCTTCTCAAGTGGTGCTAATCAATTCCGAGGGTGTGGGAGGACAGGATTGTGGGGTAGCTTACCTAGGGCCCAATTCAGGGACAATTCTAGTTACGGTGCCACTAGCTTTGGTGGGAACACAATAAGACCCGTGGTTAACCAAAACAGGGGTGCTCAAAGCGCACAAGTGAGACCCAGTAATGTGTGCTACATGTGTGGCCAGTTCGGGCACATGGCACGGATTGCCCGTTGGGCCAAAACTTATGTTATTCGTGTGGACAAGCTGGGCATAGGGCTCGAGAATGTTCTGTTAGGCAACCATCCACGACATCCAGTGTGGCCTCACCACCACCTAGGCCACAACGGGCTGACAGTAAGTCCTCTTTCCAGGGCAGGGGAAGTGCTGGACGTGGTGCCGTTGGTAGGGGCAGTAGCTACCAACCGGGGCAGGGGCAGGCTCGAGTATTTTGCTTGACTCAGGAGGATGCTAGAGCCTCCAATACCGTTGTAATAGGTATACTCAAAGTTAATTTATGTCCCGCATTGTCTTTAATTGATACGGGGTGTACGCACTCTTTTGTTAACACGCATTTTGCCAAGTATTTTGAATAACCACCTAGTAATTTGGGGAGCCCGTTGGCTATATACACGCCTCTTGATGAGCATGCTTATATGGATAGAGTATACCAGGGGTGTGATATTTGTGTGATGGATCATCACTTGCCGGCAGACTTGTTGTTGTTACCGATGGCAGAATTTGACGTAATTCTGGGCATGGATTGGTTATCTCGGTATGGTGCTCGGGTTGGTTGTGCAAACAAAACGGTGAAATTCCAGCCTACTGGGGAGGCAGAATTTATCTTCCAGGGAAAGTTTATTTCTTCACAACCCCAGATGAATTCTGCAGTGAAGGTGGCTCGGGTGGCACGACAAACAAATTGCTTGTATCTGGCATCGGTGCAAAGTGAAGATGAGCCGAAAATTTTAATTGATCAAGTTCCTGTTATTAATGAATTTCAAGATGTATTTCCTGATGACTTGCCGGGATTACCACCGGAACGTGAGATTGAGTTTGGCATTGAGCTTGTGGCCGGGGCAGAACCCGTGTCAATTACACCCTACCGAATGGCCCCTACAGAATTGCGGGAGTTGAAAACTCAGCTGCAGGATTTGTTGGACAAGGGATTTATCAGGCCTAGTGTGTCTCCGTGGGGAGCTCCAGTTCTGTTTGTCAAAAAGAAAGATGGTACGATGAGGATGTGTGTGGATTATCGGCAATTGAATAAGCTGACGGAGCGTAACAAATACCCACTACCTCGCATTGATGATTTGTTTGATCAGCTGCAAGGGGCAAGGTACTTCTCAAAGATTGATTTGAGGTCAGGTTACCATCAATTGAGAATTAAGGAGGAGGATGTTCGAGTGACAGCATTCCGGACTCGGTATGGGCATTATGAATTTTTGGTTATGCCGTTTGGTCTGACCAATGCGCCAGCAGCATTCATGGATTTAATGAATCGGGTGTTCAAGCAGTATCTTGACAAATTTGTGATTGTGTTCATTGATGATGTGCTTAGCTATTCTAAAACTAAAGAGGAGCATGAGAAACACATGAGAATTGTGTTGCAGATTTTACAGGAAGAGAAATTGTTTGCAAAATTTTCCAAGAGTGAATTTTGGTTGAAAAAGGTAGCATTTCTGGGCCACGTTATATCGGCTGAGGGCATTGAGGTAGACCCGCAGAAAGTTGAGGCAATTGTTAAGTGGCCGAGGCCAACCAGTGTGACGGAAGTACGGAGTTTCCTTGGGCTAGCATGATACTACCGACGATTTATTGAGGGCTTCTCTTCAATTGCAGCACCATTGTACGGATTGACTCAAAAGAAGAAACTGTTTGTGTGGTCTGATGCTTGTGAGGCTAGCTTCCAAGAGCTAAAGCATAGGCTAACAACAACCCCGATACTTGCATTGCCAAAGGAAAATGGAGTGTACACCATATATTGTGATGCATCGAGGGTTGGCTTAGGTTGTGTTTTGATGCAAGATGGCAGGGTGGTTGCGTATGCATCCCGAAAACTAAAGAAGAATGAGGAGAATTACCCGGTGCACGATCTTGAGATGGCGGCAGTAGTGTTTGCTCTAAAAATTTGGAGGCATTACCTGTATGGGGAGCCCTGTGAAATTTATACAGACCATAAAAGCTTGAAATACACAATGGAGCAACGGGATTTAAATTTGAGGCAACGGAGATGGGTTGAATTGCTTAAGGACTATGATTGCATTATCAAGTACCATCCCGGAAAAGCAAACATTGTAACTGATGCTTTGAGCCGAAAATCCGTTGGTAGCTTGGCACACTTGAGCGTAGTTAGAAGGCCTGTAGTTGGGGCGTGGCATAAATTGTTGGATCAAGGTCTGCAATGTACGGTGGCAGAATCGGGAGCGTTATTGGCACACTACCAAGTAATAAATTTCTGTTGTTCACATAACCGGCCCATTGGCCCATATAACCACACACTATCCTAAAACATAATCTCATGTTATAGTTCACAAGTCATGTGTGCCATATGTCCTGATTGACCAGGGTTGTGTGGATTTAACATTTTATTTTCAAGACCGGGCCTCAAGCCCACAAATCACCACACAAACCACAATTGTCATATATCCTGTTATTTAATCATAAAAAACAAGTCATGCTCAATTAGCATATCATATCACACAGGCACACGATTCACATAATGAGACATACCAAAACCAGGTATCACCATTAACATTTTAATTGCTAACAAGCACATCAACACAGCAGGCATACATGCATAAAGCATTCAATGCCAAACAAGTATTACCACTTCAAGCACAATGATTTAGGACCGAGTAATCGTAGGCAGTAAAGCATACCAAGGTTTATAAGTCCTCACCTGGGCCATAATAATTGCCTCAGAACCGAAGCCCGTTCTGTCTCGACATATCCTAGACCCGCATCATCCTATGAATACATATACATATCACATAAGATGTTTATGCAAGACAAATAGTAAATGCATGCCAACGCTGATCCCGAGATTAACCCGTAACACCAGGCCCATTATAAGAGATCAGGGTCTAAGCCCAACAAGGTGTTCTCCCACCTAACTCCAAAAGATCAGGACCTAAGGTTCACCGGGCTTAAGCCATCTAAGTCCAAAAACGATCCTCGGGCCCAAAGCCCACTACCTTAAGTCCAAAACTAACCAATTATGTCATTGGGCCTTAAGCCCATATCTTAAAAGTCCATTAACATTTCTTATCTCATAAAGTTAGAATGTTGAGCCTGGGCCCGGCTTTCCTAAATATCGATCTACGGTCATTTCCGAGCCCAAGTCACAATCGACCTAAATGTCGTAACCGTGTCGGTAATTACCAGCCACACACACTCACTCCCCGCTCACGGTATTCCACTAAGTCCCGGTTATCCCCGATACATCAAACCCGTTCATTAGTGTACATGCCATGAATGAAAGAATAATTACACAAGATCGTCGAAGAAGATACCCTTAATGCCGAAGGAGAATTCCACTCCTCTGGAACTAAACCGTGCTCGCCGGATTCCGGTCAGCTTCGCCGGAAATTCACTAGTCATTGAAAAAACACACCAAAAATTCCAGAACCTTATAACATCATGGTCGAGCACCAAAACAAATCCAAATCAACAACACTACACCGACAGATCATGTAAACAGATCAAAGAACAAATTAAGGGTGTCGGGTCCTTACCGGAAAAGAAACAAAACCAATCTACCCCATCAGTATTGGAATCGAATCGACATACCACCGACGACCAAATCAGATCCGTTCACCTACAACACCGGACCCAAAATCCACACCCACTGTTGTGAACAAACCCGAGCAACCACCAACACAGAAGACTCGCCACCACCACCACTGGAACCCGGAGCCACCACCAACAACACGATCCGCCGCCCACAACAACCAAACAACGACGCCACAACCGCCATCCATAACAAAAACCCAAGACACATAGGAAACCCAATTGGGTTAGACTCAAACAACCGCAAACAACTCCACCAGAACTAAGGAAAAGGAAAAGAGGGCCGGCGGAGGTGCTTACCAGACGGAGTAGGAGGCAGCGGCGCGAAGAATTGGACTGTTCCTCTCATCCTGACGCAGCCATGCTAAGACAGACTTGGCTCGACCCTCCCCTCGCTTCCTCCTCCAACTGCCGTTGATAGTGATGGCCTATACACATGGCGGCCTCGGACAGCTTGGAGAACACAAGCAGCAATGGCGGCGGCTCGTTTTAGCGAAAGGAAGGAGAGATGAGATGGTGAGTTCGGGGAAAGAGGAAAATAATTTTGAAAGAGGATAGAAGGAAGGATTTTCGGGTTTGATTACCCATTGAGTCCATGATTTGAGGGGAGGAGAAATGGGTGAGATCGTGGGAGAGAGAGCCGAAGCCAAAATCGGAGAAGGGGAAAAAAGAGAGGAGAGAGAGTGAAAGAGAGGAATTTATATTCAAGCCTAGGGTTAGGACTTCCAACCGAATCCAAGGCGGCGTCGTACGACCCGATACGATGTCGTTTAGACCAACTACTCCCACACAGTCAACGTGTTGGTCAACACACCAATCCTTGTGAGTTTTATGTTCCAACTCTCCCAAAACGACGTAGTTTAGAACCAAACTACAGTAAACCACGCGATTCTTCCCGAAACACGTTTTATCTTCAACGAAAGCCGTACCTGACATATTAACAACTTAATACAAATATATCCGAGGAAAATAATTTATTTCCCATGACAAAAAATTCGCAAATACCTCGAGGGTAAAATTGGAATAAAAATTCCAAAAATTAAAATACGAAAAACCGGGCGTTATAATGATATTCCGACACTACAGTCCGTAGAGGCTTGGTTAGGAAAGAATTTTTCGTTGAAGGACTTAGGAGAAGCTGCCTATGTATTAGGTATAAAGATCTATAGAGATAGATCCAAAAGGCTTCTCGGCCTAAGTCAGAGTACGTATATTGACAAGGTGCTAAAGAGGTTTAGCATGCAAGATTCCAAGAAAGGATTCTTGCCCTTGTCACATGGCATATCTCTCTCAAAGAATCAATGTCCTAGTACATCTAAGGAGAGAGAGCGGATGAGTAAGATTCCTTATGCTTCGGCAATAGGATCTATCATGTATGCCATGCTATGTACTAGACCGGATGTCGCTTATGCTGTGAGTGTCACAAGCAGATACCAGTCTGATCCCGGTGAGAGTCACTGGACAGCGGTAAAGAGCATCCTTAGGTACTTAAGAAGGACTAAGGATGCATTCCTGGTTTACGGAAGCGTGGATGAGCTCGTTGTAAAGGGTTACACCGATGCTAGTTTCCAAACCGATAGGGATGATTTTAGATTGCAGTCATGGTATGTGTTTTGTCTTTGAGGTGGGGCTGTTTGCTGGAAAAGTTCAAAGCAAGAGACAGTAGCCAACTCTACAACCGAGGCTAAGTACATTGCTGCCTCAGAAGTGGCGAAAAAGGCCGTTTGGATTAAGAAATTCGTAACAGAACTTGGTGTGGTTCCGAGCATTGAGAGTCCGATTGAGCTCTATTGTGACAACAATGGAACAATCGCACAGGCTCTGGAACCGAGATACCACCAGAGATCCAAACATATACTCCGACGCTATCATCTTATTAGAGAGATCATAGATAGAGGACATGTCAGACTGTGCAGAGTTCCTTAAGAGAACAATATAGCAGATCCATTGACTAAGCCACTCACACAGTAGAGGCATGATAGTCATGCTATGTCCATTGGTATTAGATACATGTATGATTAGCTTTTGTGCAAGTGGGAGATTGTTAGTGTAATATGCCCAAAAGCCAATCAATGGATGTTTATTTATAGTCATGCATACACAATAAGGTTATTCCAATAAGTATCGTTTATGAGATAAACGCTTGCACATACTATAACCCTAGAATATTTCATATTCTTAAAAGTCCCTAGTCGATTATTATTATGGATGGGTTGTAATAATAAATTAAGACTAGCGTATGTTGAGAGTTTATATGTGATATGAATTCAACATACGAGTACAAGTTGGAGAACTTGTGGACTGGACCGACCTACATAAGAACGCTACATGGAACGTTATATGTTTGTTGATAGCGGTTCTTATATGTATTGTCCTTAGACCTGAGATCGTCAAGGTTCCCAACATATGAGTCGTATACTTTGATATTACTCTTGGCTATTTCGTAAATGAGTAGACTGAGTGTAATCATTGGGTATATGATCAATATGTAGTGGGTTTTGTATGATCAATATGGGATTCGTCCAACCCATATAACGGGTATGTTATCGGAGGGTTTCTTGATAGAGTTGAACTGTAAATGCATGGCCATGCTCGGATGATGATATGTGATATCATTGGTATCCGTTTATCACGGTTAACTCGAGGATCAAGAAACAGAGATTAAACATATACGAGATTGACATATTCTATGCCTCGTGTTTAATCTTGATAATGGGACGAAGGGACGATGACATGTTCCGAGGCACAGGGAATCAGTGTCGATCTTGTCGTTGGGTGGCAATGATGTGTTGCTAGACGCCGCTCTTTGCTTATAATTGTAAAATGAGATTTTACAATTATTACCGGGAGTTACAAGTGCCTACAGGGTCACACACATATAGTCGTTGATTCGAGCAGGTGGTTGAACCGTGGTTGGACCATGGTTCGACCAAGGTGTAGTTGGACTGCGGTTGGACCGTGGTTGGACCAGGGTCGTTTTTGGGCTGGTTTGGTCAAATAATTATCTGAATTATTAGACCAAACTAGTGTTGTGATGTGTTGTTAATGTCTAGTGGGAGACATGATTATGTGGAGACATAATCATGTTGTTTAATGGACCACCATGTTGGCCATTAACCCCACTACATTATGCCATTGATGGATGTTGAGTAATCTGACTACTCTATCTCCTTCATACACTTGCTTGAGAGTTTTCAGAGCTTTGAGAGTGTCTTTAGAGGTCTGAAAAAATTGAGAACAAAATCACACACATCTTCTTTGAGAAAGAAGAACATAAACACCACACAACTCCCGTAAATTATGTTGCTAGCACACCAGTTCGGGAGAGCTTGAGTTGAAAATCGTGAGACATTCTTCAGCCAGTTACAATGGTTCGTGTGGATACCGTAGATGGGCGAGGCTTATGCCTGGCTCTTGCTGATTCGGTCCTACAGTTGGGTGAAAGACCTCAATCATTACAGGTATGTAAAAATTGTTATTCGGTTTAGCTACCCTTCACTTGGATCCTCCATGTGTATCCTGTTTTTGTTGCATTTTGATTTTCAATTTGCATGACTCAGATACTTACAACTATATGTCTAGATAATACTGGTATATTTCTTCAATGGATAATGTATATTGTTGGAAATCAACCCAAACCAATCTGGGTGAATATTCCCAATTGATTGCAGGACCATTGATGAAATATCACTGTTTGAGATAATGGTATTTTACATGCAGCAGTACTTGTGTGCATCAAGCCAGTAAGTTATCATAAAATCTCCCCATTGAATTGGTTCATGGTCACGAGCCTAGTAACTCCCATCTTCGGACCATTGGTTGGAACAGTATACAATGCTCCACCACAGTATAGTAAAATTGGTCCTTTAAAATGACTGGGAATGTATGTTGAGTATGTTGGGTATGTTGGTTATAACCCTAATGAAAAGTTTACCCAATATAAGGTGGAGGAAATAAGCAGCTCGATCAAGATATTATTAAAATACATTATCAATGTATGATTGTTGATCCTCAAACAAATTAGTATGAACCTGAAGTTCAAAAGATGATTCATTTGCAAGAAAATTGATATGCAAATTGCCAGACACATAAAGTGACCAAATATTATACCAGCTGCAAATGCTCCTATTCAAATTAATGTTCCAGAAGAACAAGTATAGTATGCAAATGAATCTAAAGTATGCAAGAAGCATAGAATATACTCGGTTCCAAAAGAAAACAAAATTCTCTATAAGAAAAAAAGGAGCAAAGAGATAAGAAGGCCCCAATAAGAAAATAAGGCCTCCAGCCGAGGTTTGAATTAAAAATCCTCCAGAAGAGGTTGGTTTTCTGACACAATTGATAAAGTTCCAGAAGTAACTCAGGTACCTGAAATAAGTGAAAATATGAGATCTCAACTACAGTGTAAGAAATAAGATGGAACCGATGTAAAATAACCGTCGACGTAATACTTGATTTATTTTATATAGAACTAAATAAAATGAGGATCATGAACCTACATCTATTGAAGAGTGTAGGTACAGAATGATTGGCCAAAATAGAGAAATGAAATTAAAGGCTGTGTTAGACTCGCTTGTGAAGCGAGAAATTTTTCAGACCTGTAGTCCGTACACCAGATGGTGTAAAATTGATTGGTCGTAAAATGGGTACTTGTGCGGAAAGGAAAATAAGGTATAATGCACGGTTGCACAAGGTTTTACTTGAACGATCTGGTATTAATTGTGAGGAGATATAATCCCCTGTGGTGGATGCAATTATTTTAAGTGTTTGGTAAGTCTGGCAGTATATGAAAAGTATTAGAGATGCATCTAATGAATGCTATTACAGCCTATATTATTATGGATCCATAAGTCACTATATATACATGAAGATCCGTGAAGGATCCAAGTTGCCTGAAGTGACTAATTCCTGGGAAATTATAAAAATTAAATTGAGTTGATCTTTACATGATTTAAATCATTTTGAGTATGGATGAATTTATTTATGATGATATCTATATGTTTATATGTGATTGGAACTCCTGAAGAAGCTTCCAAATACTGTGCTATTAGTTTGGTCCTGAAGTACCCTGTCAATATGCAATTTATATTGCTAGTAACATAAAGCCTGAAGCTTTTGACTTAAGCCTATTAGCAAGATATGAATTTGCTCTTCTCTTCGGGGTATAAAAGATGTGGTGTCATGTAAGCCCGAAGGAAGAAGAGTTGGTTTTTGCAGATGCAGATCCCCCACTTGATCCACTAAAAGCACAGTCGGACATCTGTCACAACTTTACACATGAAATTGCTGTATCATTGGGACTACAAAATGCACGAGGGCAAAACAAATGCTCCAACAACAAATTATGAAGATAATGCTGCCTACATTGTTCAATTAAAGTAAAGGTGCATCAAAAGTGATCAGACAACACACACGTTACCAGAAGCTGACAAGGACGATTGGCATGCAATGACATCAGGAAATCAACGGATGCCAATATGAGGGGGAGTAGAATACGCACTCCACTCTTTTTCCTTCACCAAGTTTTTATCCCACTGGGTTTTTCTTGGTAAGGTTTTTTTGATGAGGAAGTTCTCCCTGAGCTTATTCTACCAAATAAACAATGACATCCAAGGGGGAGTGTTATGAGTATTTGGATGTCATTAGGTGACAAAATCATACCTACCCATCAGTCTATATATTGTAATATACATATGAGATAAGATAACGACAAATATAATGAAACACCCGTGTCCCCATTTAACAATAAAATATCAAAACTTAAGGAAATTACCAAAATGCCCTTGAAAACCCGGGACACGAAAACCAATATCAAAAACATTATCCAAAATCCTCAATAAAACGAGATGTCAAGAAGAACATAATAATCCGGCTTAGCAAGCCTCAAATCAAACCCGGCATCCTGCCGAATAACATCAAAAGTAAATCCCGGCAATCCGCCGATAAAACAATCCAAAATCAAAAGTGACATCACAATATAAATCCAATGCAGCGGAAGAAATAAATGGAATAAAATATGAGAAACAAATAGTATGCATGCCGACACTACGGATCCAACCGGGAGAACAAGCACGGCTACCTGCTGGGATGTCCACGTCCGTACTCCGGAAAAAGAAGACAGTGACTGCACGCTATCTAAAGTCTGAAAAACAACGTTGGCGATTATGTGAGTCGCCTACTCAGTGAGCAATATATATCTAATTATGAGAGTGTGCAGATCAGGTCCGAAGGGAAAGCAGAGTAACAAGACATGCATGCAACATACAGCAATCAGTACTAACATGCCCACACAATCAACAAACAATTTATTATTCTTCATCTGTTGTGTTAGGAGTTTTCTTATTACTTTTTATTGTTCAGGGCCCCCTACTGTGTGCGTCGAGCTCGGTCCCGTCTCATGAGACAACCAGGCACGAAGCCCAAATAAACCAGGCACGAAGCCCATATAAACCAGGCACGAAGCCCAACATAACCATAGAGAGAGAGAGAGAGACAGAGAGAAGGAGGGAGGTAGAAAGGGGGAGGTAGAAGGAGGGAGGTAGAAACCGGTCATCACAGACCCACATGCAAATCTGCATAACACTTGCTAAACCGCAAGCAAACCCGAGGGGTATCACTTCCCGCTCGAAACAACCGGTCATCAGCACACAGTAGCCTAACTTCTACTGTACATTATCTTTATTCACAAATTATGAGTTTATGTAAAACTCTTTTGCCGATCCTGAGCAGCTCTCATGCACTGCTTAACCACCTCGATCTGATCAACAGTCTCCTGGACTAGGTCCGGACCAATCACCTGTCTCAGACCTTCCTCATCCCAACAGATCGGACTACGGCACTTCCGCCCATACAAAGCCTCATAAGGTGCCATACCAATACTGGAGTGATACCCGTTGTTATAGGCAAACTCAACCAACGGTAACGTCTCATCCCAAGAACCAGTAAAATTGAGCACACAGGCTCTAAGCATATCCTCCAACGTCTGTATAGTCCTCTCTGACTGCCCATCGGTCTGTGGATGGAATGCAGTACTGAAATTTAGCTTAGTACCCAAAGCTGTCTGCAAACTCTTCCAGAAGTGGGAAGTAAACCTCGGATCCCTGTCCGACACAATGGATAGTGGAACTCCATGTAGACGGACAATACCCGAAACATACAACCTCGCCAGCTTATCCATTGTATCCGGCTGCTGAATCGGTAGGAAATGAGGTAGAAACCGGTCATCACAGACCCACATGCAAATCTGCATAACACTTGCTAAACCGCAAGCAAACCCGAGGGGTATCACTTCCTGCTCGAAACAACCGGTCATCAGCACACAGTAGCCTAACTTCTACTGTACATTATCTTTATTCACAAATTATGAGTTTATGTGTGCCATTAGCTGTGATCTAACAGGGTAGTGTGATAAAGACATCTCAATCAAATAACTGGGTCTCCGACCCACAACACATCACACAAGCACCCAAAATCACATCACATGTTATATTCCATAACAAATCCAACATCCTGCTCATAAGCAAATAATACCCTCAGGCACACAATACAGATTACAGCATGTTAGCATACAAGCATGCAACTCAAACAACCATTCCAACGAGCTCATGCAAACAAACATAAAAAAGACATATAAAGTCACCTCAATGACGATTGTTCTGTGGAGTCTTTCCCAAAACCGATCCACCAGCTCCCGAGGTAACACCCGTGCCTGAATACCGGCACACACAACAAATTACAAAAACAATAATCACAACTGTGCATGCATGTACCTATATGCTCAACTGAGTTAAACCCGTCCCAAGTTAGTCGACTATGTAATTCCCGGGTCTAAACCCGACTTAATGTCCTCATCACCAAACTCCGAGTAACGGAACCCAAGGTTCACCGGGCTTAAGCCCAACTAAGTCCAAAAGAAATTCCCGGGCCTATGGCCCACTCCTTATGTCATTTATGAATTCCCGGCCTAAGTCCAATCTAAGCCCAATATTAATTTCCCGGGCCTAAAGCCCACTTCCTTAAGTCCTTATTAATCAATTATAGGTTTGGGCTCAAAGCCCGTTACTTAAGTCCAATGGTCAGTCCGAGCCCAAGTCCATCCCGGCCTAAGGTTCTACCCGTGTCGGTATTTACCGGCCTAAGGTTCTACCCGTCTCGGTTTCCACTAATCATAATTAAATACAAATCCCAATTCCGAATTAGTACATGCCGTGAATGAATACAAGTTACACATTAAAGTATACCGTTAAGTGCCGGAAATAACACCCGAGCCTTCGCCGGAAAATTCCCGAGCCCTCGCCGGAAAATTCCCGAGCCTCGCCGGATTCCGGTGACCTCGCCGGAATTCGCCCAAAACTGCCAGAAACACACAACCAACCCAAATTCAACTCACAGCAACCAATTACACGACACAACACCCTTCAACCCGAAACAAAAACGAATTAAAAAGGAGACAACACAAACGGCCCTTACCCAGAAATCTCTGCCGGAACCAAATCCTTGAACCCCTTCTGCCCGGAAAACACACACAACAACCCCGAGCTCGAACTCACTGCCGACACACAAGCAACCCGCCGTAACAACCACCAACAAGCACGAACCAACCAAAATCTGCAAATCCCCTCCCCGGCCAAGCCAAACCGGAGCAACAACAACAACCCCATTAAAAACCCAAATCAACACGAACAGAACACGCCGGCCGAGAAGACCAACGAAGAAGAAGAAGAAAAAAAAAACGAAACAAAACTGAAGGAACGAGGAAACCGGAGCTCACCTCGTCGACGACGCAACCGATGGCGAGAGAAAGCCTCCTCACGTTTCGTCTCCGGCCAGCCGGCCTCGGCCCCTTGCGACTCAGTCGACGGCGGCGGCGCTCGAAGAAGGGAGATGCGGCGAGAGGGAGATGCGGCAAGAGAAAGATGAGGAGAAGAGAAAGAAGAGGGAAGAAGAAGAGAGGAAAAAGAAAACGAGAGGGAGGAGGAAGAAAAGAGAAGAGGAAGAAGGGAGAGGGAGCACGAGGAGAGGAAGACGGGTTAAGGGGGTAGGCGGCGGCGGCTAAAGGGAGGAGAAGGAGAAAAAGAAAAGTGAAGAAAAGAAAAGAGGAGGAAGGCCTTTTAGGGCTTGACCCGCCAGCCCGAACGACGCGTCGTTCGGCTGGGCGCGGTCAACCCGCCCGTTGACTCGTTTTTCCTTTTTTTTTTTTTTTTTCTCTTGAACTGTTCCAAAACGACGTAGTTTCGGGGAAACTACTTCAAGACTTAATTTCTCAACCCCGAAACCCGATTAAACTCCAACGAAAGCCGAACCCGTCTTACCATCAACTAAATTCCATATAACCAAGGTAAAAATAATTTATTTCCTTGCTCAAAAATTCGGAAATTCCTCAAGGGTAAAATTGGAATAAAAATTCCGAAATTACACATATAATGAGTTCTTCCTCTCCTTCATCTGTGTCTTCTTGCTTTTTCCTCCTCTCACTCTTACCCATTACACATAATTTTTCACAGCATTAAACATCCTCTTCCTCAATATTCAACATCACAAAACAAGATTAAACACAATATTTATAACAAACTCCAAATTGTTCATGATTGATCGTTGGATACACACACAGAGTAAGCGTATCACACATAAACTCTGATGCTTTAAAATTTACACTTTTCTATTTTTTTTATTTGTATACAAAAACTTCATAAGTCCCTTTACCATAAGGATAACTATGCACAAAGGGTGGCCAAAATTATTTTCTGATTAATATTATTCATGAAGCAAACTTAATTACTCAGACTTAAAATAATATTCATTAATAATATATATTCTTCAAAATCAAATGGAAATAATATGTATACTTTAGATATGTAAATTTGCAAGTTGGAGGCCAATTTGCGGTTGCAGAAGTTGATTAATTTACTTTCTAATATTCCGATGACTAGTTTTTGTACACGTGCGATGCACGTGTATAGTATTATATTTTTAAAATCACATGTTGTAGTGTTAGTCATTATTTTTAGAAGAACTTATATATAATGAAGTCAAATTGTTTTTAATATAATTTAGGCAAATGGATGCGTATTATTTAGAATTAATTTATGTAGTGGAATACGTATTTATAAATCAATTATTGGAAGATAATTTATTATTATATTATCACTTAATAGGAATATTTTTCTACACATGCTTAGTTATAATAAGAAACTACATGTCATTCATTGTTGTATGACAGGTAGTTTCAATGAAGCAGGAATAAACTATTAATTAATTAATAAAGGATAATTGGGTCAATAATAATTAATGAGGGGGTAACTGGGTCAATTTATCGGCTTTTTGGTGCTTTTATATAGTACTAGTTTTTTCTGCACGTGCGATGAAACGCCCCGACCAAAATTTACCTGACAAACAGTAATAACCAAATAACAGTGCCGACACGTGGCACAAACAAGGTAATTATCAGAGATAACGGCCCATCGGCCCAACATCAAACACACGTCACCCGAACCCCGGGGACATCAACAATAGCAAAACCGGCCCAATGGCCCAACATTAGCACAGCGGAAGCATAATCAATAATAATAACAGTACAGCGAAAGCAAGTTTAAAAGACATGTATGTAACACCTGATGCAACTAATGGATCCGAGTCCTGCCCGAGGGTAAGTCACAGCTGCCAGAATGCACTTCTAATATGTCTTGCAAGAACTGTGTGAGGGGTGAGACCAACCACTGTCTCACCGATAAACAAATAAACCGAAGTATACAAGCAACCGTAATAACTCAAAAGCAACAAAATGAGGAATACAAAAGGGTAATCAAACGATCAGCAAGTACAACATTACTTACAGACAAATTCATAGCAGCAAAATAGTCATATGCAGAAGCCAACAAGATGGAGAAGCATTACTGAAAATCAAACTTTATAGGTAACAATGCTAACACCGTTGTGACTCCACAAAATATCCACCCGTCAGTAACATACAGTTCGACCTCCTGATACGAAACATCCTAGGTTAATTTATCCAGTTTGTGTTTTATTTCAGTAGAACCCCCTATCACGAATCAGATGTTGGTCGTGCCGCGGTAGCCGTGGATCCCGTACTGGTACCTCCACGTAAATAAAATAATCACCGGACCGTTATGGGTCCAAGGCCATTACGGGCCAAATCAACATCACAGGCCGTTACGGGCCAAAATAATACCACAGGCCGTTACGGGCCAAATCAAATACCACAGGACCGTTACGTGTCTAGAGCCATTACGGGCTCGAATCAAATCAACCTCAGGGTCGTTACGGACCCAACTACCGCCTGGCCATACCAACATCCAATCGTGACAAGTGGCGCTACTATCTCTCATTATCTTTTATCTTTATCTTAGACTCTCGTCAAATTGGATCAACAATGAGTCGAGACCAAAAGTCATCTGTATAAGCCCAATCTCATTATCTGGTCCTGCCACATGGTAAGCTAGGGTCGTACCAGGTTATCAACCTATTCTGGGTGCCATACCTAAACAAACCCGGGATAGACATCCCAATAACCAAATCCAAATCCAGGGGACGACACCCCAATAACAACCGGCATCGACATGCCAACACAATAACCAGGTCATGGCCACCACAAAATTGTCTCTAACCATCCGGTCGTACCTTTACTTCCTATGTGACAACCAAGTTTAACACATTATTACTCCCGTACACCTTCCTGACTATAATATGTATATATATAACCATTTCTTGAACTACTCCACCTAGACCACTGTTAACAGACTATCCCCTACTAACGGTCTAACACCAACAACAACCAACACAGAGTACAGACACACGATTCAAGACGTCAACGGTAATCCTAGATGTCGTAACAACTCAATAGTACAATCAACAATTCAAGTATCGGAAACCACCACAGAATCTAGTATAACGTAATCAAGGCAAGTATCAACAGTACCAAATAATTCAGACAGCAGCTTGAGCACCACAGACAGCATACCGAAGTTTATAAGTTTATATCCTCACCTTAGCCATTTATCAATTATGGAATCCTCAATAGGCTCCAAAGCCGGTTCCACAGGAACTGCTCGATACCAAACCTATACAACAAACAACATATGCTCACATAGGATGCACATAATCAGTATGCCATGATGCCATGAACTGTATATATAACATGAAACCATCCCGGTTATACTTCTTTTATCTTCATTATTTACCGTTATAAAACCTTTTCCGGAAATAATATATCGTATAGATATACCCGAATATTATTTCGGTACATACTTAGATAAAACTCCCTCTAAAATATTTTTATAAAAATTATACCTTTTTCCAAAAATATATCCACTATAATTTTTCCAGAAAATATAACATATATATTTTTCCCAAAAATATTTTCATAACGTTATTTACATACATATATATGTTTCCCAAATTATTTCCATATTCAAAAATATTATTTATTTCCATATCGTATGTTTTTTTTCAAAATTTCCGTAATATTTTCAAAAATTATATCCATAATTTATTTTCCAAAAATAACCATAGTATATATGTACTAGATTTTATTATTTTTCTTTTTTTTTTTTTAAACGGACTGGGCCTGAACAGTGCTGGCCCAACCCACTGCACAGGCCCATCTCAAGCTCCAAGTAGGAGCCCAAGACCAGGCCCGCACAGCAGGCCCAACATCCAGCGCAGGTGGTGGAGGTGGCACGGTCGTGAGGAGCTCGGCTCGGGTCGACACGGGGAGGAAGATAGAAAAGAAGAAGAAAATGAGAAGAAAAAAAAAAAAAGAAAGAGGGGAGGAGGTGATGGTCGGGTGTGTTGTGGTGTTGTGTGTGTTTTTTTTTAATTACTAATTTTGCAGAGAAGCAGAAGAAAATGAAGACCAAATAAGAAGAAAGAAAAGCAATGGTGAGGAGATGGTGTGAGGAAGGGCAGAAGGGTGAGGCAGCTATAACAAGCTGTGTCACGAGCATCACAGGGAGAGACAAGGTTTTACATGGGCATAGGAAAAAGAAGATCACAAGCTTCACAGGAAAAAAGCATCTTCACTGTGCAGATGTACTGTATACCGTCTGGACCAGAAAATAACTGATACCTCCTTAGTTATATTTCTGGTGTGATTTTTTTGAGGATTCCGGGACCCGAAAAATACCAACTTTGGTTCGTAAAATCCACGGAAGAATCTCGAGTGCGGGAAAATCCTCGGTTTTGAAAAACAACGCCCCATTTATCTTGAATTAATTACCCAAGATTAAATTCATGTATAAAGACTTTTACAGTCCCCGGCTGTTACATGCGATGAACGTGGCATAGTATTATCTATTTTAGATTACGTCAATAATCTTGAAAAGAACTTATATCTAAAATCTAGACAGACATATAGGCAATATTCAGAATTAGTTTATGTAGTAGAATATGAATTTATAAATTTAATTATAGTTAATAGTATTTTTTAATCATTTTATATTGTAAATTACATAATTTTAAATATTAAATTGTATTATTAATGAAGAATATTATTAAATTATATTTTTATTTCTTATTTTTATTCCTTTTTGTGGGATTAAAGCATTTTTTCATCCTTGTGTTAGACCATAAAGTTGAAAGTCATCCTTGTATTGGTTTTGGTCTGTTTTCATCCCTCTGTCCATGGGTTTTGGCTTGTTTTCATCCCTCTAAATAGGCCAAAAAAGCAAACACAGGGATGAAAATAAGACAAAATTCACAAATGGAGGGATGAAAACAAGCCAAAATCTAATAAAGGGATGACTTCCAACTTTGAGGTCTAATACAAGGATGAAAAAACACTTTATTCCCCTTTTTGTGTTATGAATTCCTATGATAATACTTTTTTTGTTATTATTTTTTTCATAGTTTTCGTTGACTACTCTACTCACCTCTTCTCTCCATAATTCTTCTGATAATAAATTACAAACACATCTGCCATGAGCTCTTGTGATTATTCTTCTTGGTAAATATTATTTTTTATCATGGTTTTCGCAGACTTTTAAATGCAAATAACGACTTATACTTTAATTATTAACTTGTGAAAAAATTATATATAATTTAGAAAATAATTTTTTTTGATATTTTGAACCAATGGATACATATTATTTCGAATTAATTTTTGTATTATAATAGGAATTTATAAATCAATTTTTCTTCCCCATACTTCTTATTGATAATAAATTATAAAAAATATATATATTGTGAATTCTTATAATTATTCTTTTTGATTTTATTCGTGTTAGTAGTTTTTGCTGACTCTTCGGCAGTTCTTCGTTATAGTTCTATTATTGTCCTTCGTAATCTATGATAGTTGTTGAAAAAATATAAATAGGTTTATATATTAATTATTTTCTTGAGAAAAACTTATATATATGTAATTAAAGATTTTTCTTGATAATCTAGACAAACGTATATGCATAGGAATTTATAAATCAATTGTTGTTAATAATATTTGTTATTTCATTGATATTCTAAATTATGTAATTTTAATTTTAAAATTATATTATTATTTTTCTATTATTATTTTTTTGTAGTAGTTGCTCATATTGGTAGTTTTCGTTAACTATTTGACAATACTTAAATTGTTATCTTCATAATTCTTGTTGATAATAAACTAAAAACACATCAGTCATGAATTTTTGTAATAATTTTTCTCCGTTATTATTTTTTTCGTAGTTTTCGATAACTATTCAACTGTTTTTTGGTTTTTTTGCCATCGTTATTATTGATAATAAATTATTAATACATCTGTCAAGAACTCTTGTGATTTTTTTTCTCCATGATTATACTATTTCAGAGTTATCTGCTGAGTTATGGTCATCGTCATTGTCTCAATGGGTTTAGCGGTAGTAGTGTGTATGCAATGTGAATGAAGAGCTGAATAAATTGTAATATTGAATTCAAATTAATTAATAAAACCATGAGATTTGTGTTAAAAAAAAAAGAGAGAGGTTAAATAGAAAAAAATAATATAAGAAATTACCTGAATGATGTGATGTAACCGATTTATTTTTTTCGTTTGGATAGTTTTTAAAATGATTATTAAGCCATTAATCTATATCTATACTATCTATAAAAGCATGAAGACAGAAAAACCAAAACAGCGAAACATACGAAACTACTAAAATATCTTTTATTAATTAAATTACCATACATTACTATTACTATTACTATTATTATTACTGCTATTACTATCTATACTATATATAAAAGTACGAAGACAGTGAAACAGCCGAAAGTACAAAAGTAACCTTACTTAGTATTAATCTATATACTATATATAAAAATACGAACTCATCTAATTAAATGACACAGAAATTGAAAGATGAAAATATCCTTACTGAATATTAATATAACAAATAATGAATGATGTGTCATATACCAAAGAATGACATATAGTCTCAAAATAAAATTTCTTTTTTTGTAGAATTTCATCATAATACTCCTCGCCCAAAATTATCTAAATAATTATGAAGAAGAACATTAAATTGGAAAAAATAAAAGCCCAAATTCATCTAATTAAATGACACAGAAATTGAAAGATGAAAATGTCCTTACTTAATATTAATATAACAAATAATGAATGACATGACATATACCAATGAATGACATATAGTCTCAAATAAAAAAATTTTTTATAGAATTTCATCATAATTCTCACCCAAAATTATCTAAATAATTATGAAGAAGAACATTGAAAAAATATATGAAGAAGAAAATTTGAATACTCGAAGAACGAAGAATAATGATAAAGATACTTATATCAACAACGAGCACCGAAAATGAAAGACGAAAATACCCTTACATAATATTAATGTGTCAGACACTAATGAATGATATGTAGTCCCTTATAATAATTTTTTTAACAAAATTACATCATAATATACCTCTAAAATCGTGCAAAATTATCTAAATAATTAATATAAGTAATTAAAAATAAGAGCATTAAAAAATAGAAATATGAAGAAAAAATTAGAGTACTTGAAGAACAAAGAATAATGACAAAGATACTTATTATCAATAACGTAATGACTAAAGATTACAAAATTTAATTATGTAAAAATATAAAAAAAATCAATATAAAAAGAAGAAAGTACCGGAGAAGCAGTGATATAATATAATTTCATTATAATGTAATATTGCAATACTTTAATTAATAAAAAAATATATTTTATATATAAAAATATCAAAAAGTCTATATGAAAAGAAAAAAATACCAGAGAAGCGGTGACATAATATGATCACACAATAATATAATATTGCAATACTTTAATTAGTAAAAATAAGTATAGTTTATATGTAATATATAAAAATCGGAAGAGAAGTATTCGAGGATCAAAATATTCTAAAAATTATTTCTAATTTAAGCTAAAAAATATTTACTTCTATTATTTTTATTAAAAAAAGAAAGACAAAGTTACAAATTTAAGGTTCATGAACTTTAACAAATATCGTTATATGATAACGATTAATATAAATACTTAACAAATTAATATAATTACTCTCTTTATTAAATATATAATTTAATATTGTAAATTATATAATTTAGTGAAACGCCCCGACTCGTATTTACCGTACATAGTAAACACGTGCCGGAACTGTAACGACCCGACACCAACCCAAACCATCATACAGTGTATAAACTGAATAAACGGCTTTACAGCCCAAAGTCAAAATATAAATCCGGCCCTTCGGCCCAACCTCAAAAACATCACCCGAACCTAGGGGACATCAAATAGCATAATCGGCCCAATGGCCCAACAATAGTAATAAACAGCACAACGGAAAACTTAACAACTCACAAAGACACTGTATGCAAACCCGATGCAAACTATGGATCCAAGTCTTGTCTAAGGGCAACGCCGCAGCTTGTCTGGTACAAACCTGTACTAACAACAAACACACTACGCGACCGAGTCACGTAGGCGAGGGGTGAGTCCGAAGTGCTCACCGGGTAAAATCCATAAGTAAATATAAATACACAAGCAACCAATAATAACCAAGTCATAAGCAAGAGCTCAACATGCATATAATCAAACCACAAGTGATTACCCACCTGTAAATATCCAACAGCAAATTCCTTCCAGAAACTTGACGGTACTCAGTGTCAACCTAGACATTCTAACCAATTTTATTAGTAGGGCCCCTATCACTAGTTAAATGTTGGCTGTTGCCAAGTAGTCAAGCTAGCTAGCCCGTGGACCCCTCCCCGGTACCTCCAAGTAATAACTGGCACAGACAGGGAGCAGACCCCAAGCACACTCTCCCCCAACACCATAAACTAATAAGGACTACCTCCAGGGTATTCCAACATTTAATCGTGATACTAAACGTTTAAGTGTTTCCATTTTATAATTAATCTTGTTTATCACAACTTTGACAACACATCATTACCTCTTGTCCCGAGCAGGCTCATGGCCTCTCCACTCATCTGGATAAATCATATCTCAACTCAAATCAACTGTAATCTCAAACCGGTACCCCAAGTACCCAATTCTCACTTGTCTTCACAGACAATAACCATAACTCAGCAGTATTAACAGATCCAGCAGCATTAATTATGGCAACAATCAACTTAATTCAAATCGCAATAAGCCAATCATAGGCAACAGAGATAACAATAACTCAACAATAGCAATAGTTCCATCAACATCAATAGTAGCAGCAATCATCTTAATTCAATTCACAACAAACCATTATCAGTCACAAAATAATATCATACCAGCAAGTAAGACATTCATTAATCAACAGCAACTTGATATTACGGGCAGTATATCGATTTTTACTTATCCTCATCTTGGCCTGTTACTTAACCCTGAAGATCCTCAACCGGTTCCAAGGCCGGTTCCACAGGAGAACAACACGATACCAACTCCTATATCACAAATAATGTATGCTCATATAAAATGCACAATAATTGATATGCAATGACATGCGGTACCGTAAATTAAATATTAATTCCACACGGTTAACCATACGGGTTATATTCCTTTACTACCATTATTCACCATTAAATTACATAACATATGCCGAGAATATTATGCCATAATTATACCTGATTATTATTCTGATATTAATATTTTAATAATACCCTTTTTGAAAATAATTATACAACATATATTCTTTTCCTAGATTATAATAATCCCCGAAATATCATATATATATTTTCCGAACTATTTCTTAATATATGTATTTTGTTTTTCGAAAGTAGCTGCTATATAATAAATTTCTAGATATTTAAATCATATTACCTTGATTTCTTGAAATTATTATAACAAAATAATTATTTTATTTATTTGCAAAATTACTATGTATTTATATTTCCCTAGAATATAATCCACATACTTTTCCAAAATATAATTAGTATAACATAACTTTTCTAAGAATATAAAGTATGCTTATACTCCAAAAATATTATGTATATGTTCCAATTAAATACCATCTTCCAAATATTAGTTTACATAGTATTTCAAAATATCCTTTTTATACATTTCCCAAACATGTAATTATATACCTAAATCTATATTTATTTTCAAAAGATCAAATATTTCCCCATATTTTTATACTTTCCAGAAAATATAATTTCCTCTCTTTTTTTTTTAAATGACCGGATAATATTTGGGAGGAACGTTTTATTTTTGTTTCTTTTTTTCTTTAAAATGGGCAGCCCATTAAAATATGCTAACCCAGGACCTAGCCCATCAGGCCTCAGTATTCGGCCCAGGCGAATCCGGGTCGACCCGTGACCCACGTGCTGACGGGTTGTCTTCAACCCACAACTCACCGGAAGAGTAGGGGAGGAACGGGCGGCGGTGCGACGGCTCAGTGACGACGATGGCTGGGCACGAGAGGAACAGCGATGGCGACGTCGCGAAGGAGAAGAGCGAGGGAGGGGTCTGACGCGGCAAGGAGGAGGTGGCGTCGGCTGCTCTTGCTCGCGGTTGTAGACGTGGCGATCTGCGTTGGCGGTGCGTCCTGGCGGCGGGGAGAGGAAGGAGAAGGAGAGGGCGGCATGGGGTTGTGGTGGCGACGTAGGCGGCGGTGGTCGCGTCGGGTGGTGGTTGGCGCGGTCGTGGGGAGCTCGGGGAAGGAGAAAGGAAAGAAGAAAGAAAAAAAAGAAAAAGAAGAAAGGGGAGGAGGAGAAAAAGAAGAAGAGAAAAAGAAAGAAAAGAGTGAGAGAAATCACTTTTTTACAGTGGTAAATCACTGTAAAAAAACTTTTACAGTCCCGGTAAAAATACCAATTTTTGCCCGGGCTGTTACAGTCTAACCTTAAAAATAATTTCGTTCCCGAAATTCCTTGTCTTATCCGTGGGTCCTACCATGATAAGCTTTTGGTACACTCTACCAGCTGTCCAAACTCAACATGATATGTCGCTTGTACCCTTATGCGACATCTCATCCTCTATAAAAACCGAACCTCATGGCTGGCAAACTCACACACAGCCATGGACTCTCCACTGAGAACAAGAACCACCTCTGACTCAGAGGATGACAGCTACATCGGTGGTACTGCTTTCCAGACAAGCTCCGATGATGAACCTCCCAAGAAGCGGTTCAAAACCAGCACCATCGGCCAGAAGGAACATATGGTTGTCTCCCCAAAACGACAAAGGAAGCGTGTTAGCAAAGAGGAGCCTTCCGGTCGCGAAGATGCTGTTGAATGGAAGGGCAAGGGAACTGTGCAGAGCAACACTCCAGAGCAGACACTGATGCAGTTGAAGGTCTCACTGAGGAAGGTCAGCTCGGCGGTGATGCAGATCGAGCTGGCGTGCGCGAAACTCATTCTGTAAGTTTCCCTAGGCTATATGACATTCATATACAAGCAAAAGATGCAGCGGAAGCAAAGGAAACTTAGCCAAGAACCACATGTGAAGCAACATAAACCGTATAACAAAATTTCATACCTTGTTCGGTTGAGGTCTTTCACCCAACTGCTGGAACGAATCATCTAGACCAAGACGAAGGCTGAAACAAATCAGTTAG
>JAKUCV010001493.1:0-36641 GCA_028386065.3 Turnera subulata | reverse complement strand
GGGATGCCGTGATGGCTTATTATTCGTTAAGCCGGTTGATCTCGTTTATTTTTATGACATCTCGTTGTTAATACATTTTCATGGAAAATGTTTGTATGCCGAAGTATCGGTTTTTGTACCCCGGGTTTCAAGAGTATTTTGGTAACTCTTTTTCATTTGATTATTTTATTTTTATTTATTTGGGGTACGGGCTTCTACACTCTCCCAAATCCTCCCACCATTTTTGAAAACCCGGAAAACCTTGTCTGATTGGTTGGTATCCCAGAATAGAGCCAAACCATACCGCCCTTGCATGGGCACAGAAAAAAATCATGTGTTCTAAGTTTTCCTCCTCTTCCCCGCAAATAGTGCAAGAAGCATGAGTTTGTATTCTTTTTGTGATAAGATTTTGCTTAACAGGGACAGCATTTTTGAGACATCTCCACAGAAAATTTCGGACCTTTGGCTGTACTTGTAGTTTCCAACACTCCTTCCAGCCCTCAGTCCTTGTTGTTGGTGTCCCTGTTACCGAGTTGCTAGAGACATTAGTGTCCTCTCGCATCTGGTTCCAATACCCCATTTTGACAGTGTAGATCCCATCCTTCGTGTGATGCCATACAAGTTTGTCTTCCACATTGCTTGCCACAGGAATTGCTAGAATGATTTTTGCCTCTTCAGCATTGAATAGCCTCCGAACCAACCCCTCATTCCACTCACTTTTCTGTTGTATAATTAGGTCTTTGAGTATGACACGCACTTCAGGGTTTGGGTGTGGGGATTGTATCTTGAAATGGTCTGCCACAGGAAGCCATTTATCCGACCAGGTTAGAATTTTGCCACCATTGCCCACGTTCCAGCGCAGTCCTTTCTCCAGCACTTCTTTGCCTTGCATTATACTACCCCAGCACCAGGATTGGTTGCTTTTTGTAGTTGCATTCATGAAGTTTGTCCTAGGGTAGTATTTTCCTCTCAGTATCCTCACCCATAGAGCATCCCCATTATTTAAAATTCTCCAGGCCTGCCTTGCAAGCAAAGCAAGGTTATACTTTTCAAGGTTCCTAAAACCCATGCCCCCTGCTGTCTTTGCTTTACATAGATTTTGCCAACTGGTCCAATGGATCTTATTTTTCTCCTCTGTGCCACCCCAAAAAAACCTGGCCATCATGCTATGTAACTTGTCACAGAGAGTGGATGGGAATTTTAGAATAGACATCACATATGTTGGAATGGATGCTACCACAGACTTAATTAAAACTTCCCGCCCAGCTTGTGATAAGAAATTCTCCTTCCAGGACGTTAGCTTGGCTTTTACACGTTCAGAGATGAACTGCAGTGCTTTAGCCTTGGACCTGCCCCACCAAGTTGGTATTCCCAGGTATGTTTCAGTATCAGTTGCAATTTTCATCCCTGTGGCTTCACAAATATCAAGTTGCGTCTCCTCCGGGGTATACTTGCTGAAGTACAAACTCGACTTTGCATAATTTATTTGTTGTCCTGCCTCCCTGCCATATTCCTTCACACATTTCACAAGATTAATTGCCTCTTCTTTTGTTGCTTCACCGAACAAAGCAGTGTCATCTGCATAGAACACATGAGTAATTGTGGGGCACCTCTTATTGAGTTTATATCCATTTAAAACCCCCTTCCGATAATTTGCCTCCACCCTCCTTGACAAACCTTCCATTGCAATGATAAACAAGTAAGGAGACAGGGGGTCCCCCTGTCTCAATCCTCTTGTTGGGCAAAAAAACTCTGTGGAGGCACCATTTATGATAACAGCAAATTGCACAGTTGTTACACAGCTTCTAATCATGTCAATCCACCTTTGGCTGAAACCCATAAGTCTCATCACTTCAAAAAGGTAGCTCCACTCCAATTTGTCGTAAGCCTTGCTAGCATCTAGCTTCATCATCATGGAGTTCTTTTTTGTTTTGCATCCTGTGCGTAAAGAGTGTAGTGCTTCATGGGTGAGGATGATATTATCCTGTATGCTTCTGCCTTTGACAAAGCCAGCCTGTGTTTCAGATATGATTGTAGGGAGTACCAGTTGGAGTCGATTTGCAAGACATTTGGAATATATCTTGTATATGTAGTTACAACAACTTATTGGCCTGAAATGACTAAGTTCAACTGGTGATTTTATTTTTGGTATGAGAGTGATGAGCGTTTTGTTGAATTCCCTGAGCATGTGCCCAGTATTGAAAAAACCTCTCACTGCATCCACAATATCATCCTTCAGCAAATTTCAGTATTTTTGGTAGAAGATCCCTTGGAAGTCGTCCGGTCCAGGGGCTTTGGTGCCTCCCATGGACAAAACAGCCACTCTCACCTCTTCCTCTGTAATTTCCTTTAGCAAAGTATGGTTCATTTCGGTAGTCACCATACTGGGAATAAGAGTGTTCAGATCACCTAAGATGGTATTGTTAGAGGAGCGAAAGACTTCCTGGAAATGTTTGAAGAGTTCAGCTCTGATATGTTCCTCATCTCGTATCCAACCATCATTCAAAGACTTCAAAACTTCTATTCTGTTCCTGCTTCGTCTCTGTATGGTGGTTGCATGGAAGAAAGCAGTATTTCTATCCCCGGATTGCAGCCATTTAACTCTAGATTTTTGGGACCAAAATTGCTCTTCCCGCTTCCACTCCACTTCTAAAGTTTTAATCAGCTCCTTTTCGCGGTCCTGTACTTGCCCTGTGTACTCCATTTGCTGTATTTCTTTTAACTCTGCAAGAGCCTGCTCAATGGATGCCCTCGCATTTCTCCTGTTTTGGGATCTCCATTTCATCAATTCAAACCGGGCAATTCTTATCTTTTTTGCCACCTTATATTGCCTTGACCCCATTACCTCTTCCTCCCATGCTTTTTGAATAACACCGGTGCCCCCTGCCTCTTCTGCCCAGCGCATATCATATATAAACCTTGCCTTCTTTCTCATGGAGTGACCCAAAATGTTTACCACGAGCGGCCTATGATCAGAACCCACCATAACTTCATTACACACACTGGAGTCAGGCCAATCCAATCGCCACTGTGCATTTGCAATTACTCTGTCAAGCTTGGCCTGAATATTTGCATCACCAACCCTGTTGTTACTCCAGGTGAATTTATGGCCCGAGCACTCAATTTCAAGCATGTCACAGTCATACATGAAGTCATACAGGTCCCTTGTTTGGGATTCTCTGACAGGAGCACCCCCTTCCTTATCATCCTCCTCAAGCAAAGCATTAAAGTCCCCTACAATGATCCAACCTTCACCTTGCCTTGGTTGTAATCTGCGCATCTCTAACCAAAAGGCACTTCTATCTCTCACATTTGGGGGGCCATAAATGCATGTAAGATAGAAAACGGGTTTTGTTGGTAACATAATTTTCAAGTGTATGAAGTTGATACAAGTCTCCAAGCACTCATAGATACTAGGATCCCGAAACCATACCGCCAGGCCTCCCGATAATCCAATTGGGTCAACATATACCCCTCCCCCAAAACCCAGACGCCTCCTCTTTCTCTCCATGCGTGACTGTGGCTGTTTGGTTTCTATGAGGAAAACAATCTCCGGGTTGAAACAGATCTTTAAATCTGACAATCTACTATGGGTTAGTGGGGTACCCAACCCCCTACAATTCCATACCAAATATGACATTTGAGACAGAGAATATTACACTAATGGCAACCTCCAGCCACACGCCGGAACCAATTACTGCATATCAACTATGCACAAAGAAAGACGGTAGAGCAGATGAGAAGAGAAGTATTGAGCTCACATGTTGAGTATGTGTGTGGTGAAGATTTCCAGCATGTTTTGTTGGTCGGAGAAGCTCTTGATGTCGGTTTCGCCGTGGCTCGTTTCCCAAGTCACAGCAAAATAGAGACGTTATGTTTTTTTATGTTATGTTTTGATCCTTTGAAGTGTAGTGTGGCTCTTGCATGACAAGTTGACTATTTAATATTTAGTTCAAATGATAGGCAGCTCAACTTTTTAATTAAAGCGAATTTTATGGTTCATATTGCAAATAACAAAAGTTATCAATAAATTTTAAAGCAAGCCATTTAAATCCCAACCCTCCACCCGAACCCTCTTTACCGTCCGATCTAGAACATAACATAGCCTCCCAGATATAAACCCTTTGGGCCTCTGCCTCTTCCGCTTTTCACAATAATTCTTAACAACTCACCCACCATAACTCCAATTTAAACTTTACAGGAGAGAGATAGAGAAAGGCATTTCACATGGCCTGGCTTTCCCTGTCTCATCTGTCTCCAAAAAGCCAACAACTGACAATCCAGCCGCCTACCGCAAAAGGAATGAGAGAGAGGTAAAATAAAATCAGAACAGATTCTCTACCATGTGCTTTTATTGCCAATTTATAGCAGCGCTTCAAATCACTACCTGGTTGCTTTTGTGTATTTTATCTATATACTAGAATACATTAAAATTGATTCAACCTTGCATCAACTTTAGTGTCAATTAAATTGAGTCTTTGCTGGTGCCTTTCTCACCATTCCTTATCAATCAATTTTTTTCTGTCAAAATGTTTTCCAACCGCATTCTTTAAGGTAATTTTTTTAATATATTGTTTATATTTTCAGACATAATTAATATTCTTTAGAATCATAATAAACACACTTTTAAACTCTTTGGTATTTTTTGGATATTTTTTGTATTCACATGCAGTGGAGGAGGATAGTTTTTCTTTTTGCCAAAGAGGACATATGATTTTTGGTACATTAACATCTTAAATACATTTTTGCCAAATAAGCTGAATATAAGTGGGAAGCGATTTGCTTTCATTTGTTGCTGTAATTATTTACAACAATGAAGACTTCGTTTGCATTAAAAAAAAAAAAACAAACCAACTAAAAAATAAATGTTCAATATTTAGTACAACTTCGGGTGTATATATATATAAAAATATATTGTAGTTCAATATATTATATATATATTTATATAATATTTTGTAGTTCAAGCTTCTAGCCAAAAAAGTATGCCATGGGTATTTTAAAAAATTTACAAAAAAATGTTAACAACCAAAGCAAGGCGATGGTTTAAGGCCAGTTACACTCTAGAGTTGGTATAAGGTATTTTGGGATGTGCCACGTGTCACTTTAGCTATAATATATAGATATTGTGGGTGACACCTAGATGACTAAATGTTCAAGAATCTTCATATTTGTCACACCTTTTAAAAGTTTTTTTTTTTGGATCTTTTTGGAGTCTAATGAGTATCTGGAGGGGAGGTCATGCAAATTGTGAAGGCAAATATTATTTTTTTTTGAGTTGACAAGGAGATATTAATCATTATGGGGATATTACTGGCAATGAATACAAAAAGCCTGAAAAGCAAGCCTAAAAAAACAACTACTATAGTCGGAGTCGCTGCAGAAAGAATAGAAGAAAGCTCTGAATTAAAAAGAGAGTCTTCGGATCAAACAAAAAAAGAGAGATTTTTAATGAAAATCTCAACGTCCGTACGACTCACTCAAGCTTCGGTAACTTTTTATACTTTATACTAGAAACGAGTTACTCCACTAATTAACCAACTTGCAGGAAAAGAAAACTCGCTGGTGTACACATTGGTTTGTGCCTCTCTGGGCATATCATTACTAGTTTGTTTCTAGACACAGATGCCCACGTGGCTGCAAAAAGATATAAGCCAAAAAGCCAAAAAGCCAAAAAGTATTGTATATGATCCGTAGGATTTTTGACTGAGCCCCTATGAACTCGACTGGGACAAGTAGGTTATCATAATGAAATGTCATTGGAAATATAAACGAAAACCTTGATCAAAAAAATATTAAATAAACCAAAACCAGTCTAGCATAATGTTTACTTTAAGCAAGCATAGTGCTACCAAAAACTACCTTGCCAGATAGGATACATTTTTCCACTGTGTGTATTGGAATTCTTTTTATTATTATGACGGTTAAATGGCACAGAATATCCTCTAATTTTTCAATTTTAATGTTTATGTCCATTTTCTTTTTTATTTCAAACATGGTTTTCTTCAACTTGGTAAAATTTATCTCATGGACCAACTAATTTAAAATTTTTTAATTATTTTATTATTCTATTATCAAGATTTTTAATTCCAATAATCATTTACATATTTATTTATATATAAAAATAACAACGAAGATCTTCCCAACTTCAAACGCCGTCCCCAGTTTGATAAGAAAAAGAAAACGCTACACCATGTCCAAAAAAATCTCCATCCATTGCAAGTGAAGGTGTGGTCTAGATTCTCATTGAGGGCAATCAGGTAAGCGTCACCGGATGCCTACACGAGCCCAAGGGCCTCATTGATTTCCATTGCCGTCTTCTACCTCTCCTTGTTAATAGTGGGACTCATCATCCTCTCTCCCTCATTATTTTGGATCTTCATAGGATTTCCATCTCTGACATACTCGCCACTCGCTGCTGGAATTCCAGCAGAGTAGGGAAAGGAGGGGCGTCATTTGCTGCCACAAGGGAGGGTAACAAACAGTGGCGAAGCTAGGACTAATTTAGAAGGGAGGCCAAAATAAAAGATTGAAGAGAAAAAGGGCAAGGCAAGGGTCGAACTTAGGTCAATCACAATATGAATATACATATTTCCACCAAGTTAAGTCTTGATTTATGTTTTGTATACTATTAAAATGATAGTTATCATGGGTCTGGCCCCCCCGGCCCACCGCCACTGGTAACAAAGGTGGAGGGAATGCGCATGGGTGATGGTGCATGGGAATTCTATGCTTCAAAGTTCCACAATCGCCAACGACGACACTAACCTCTTCTCAATTGTCCATTCCGAAACTGGATTATGCGTGGTAACGAGTGTGGAAGTATCGTTGAAATGTTGGGTTTTTAGGTAAGGAGTCATGGTGAATTCAAGCTCCAGCTAATATTTAATGAGCAAGGATTTACCCACTCCCTCCTTTTTCCTCTTAAAGTTTGTTAATGGACTGGTTGTGTGTAGGCTGATTTGGTTTAAATCAAGATTATTAAATCCGGCCCGACCATTGACCGTTTCAGAGGCTGGGTCGCGGTTTTAGAAGTTTAACCGTGGTTCAACCGGATCTGATCGGTATTGATATTCCTAGTAAAAATATATAATTTTTTAGCAAATGGTCCAACTAAAGGTCTGATTATGTGAAATGCCCCCAACCCGTATTTACCGTACATAGTAAACACGTGTCGGAACTGTAACGACCCGACCAAACAAGGCCCAGCATACAGTGTATACAACAGAAACTCTGGCCCAACATGCCCAAATCAAAATATGAAAGTGGCCCTTCTGCCCAACGACAACTACACGTCACCCGAACCCCGGGGACAACAAATGATATAATCGGCCCAATGGCCCAGCAATAACAATTAACAGCACAACGGAAGACTTAATAAAACTCACAAGACACTGTATGCGACACTGATGCAAACTATGGATCCGAGTCCTGTCCGAGGGATAACGTCGCAGCCTGTCTGGAATGCATCTTACCTGAACCACAAATAACTCAACCTACGGGATGAAAGCCCGCAGGTGAGGGGTGAGTCCAAAGTGCCCACCGGGAAAAAACCCATAAGCAAATATACATATACAAACAACCGTAAATTCCCAAGTCACATCACCAACAATTAACTAAGGTTCTCACGAACCTTAAATGACACACTTGTGATTCTAGACACGCTATTCCAATTTTATTATCAGGGCCCCTATCACAAGTTAAATGATGGCCGTCACCTGGTAGTCAAGCTAGCTAGCCCGTGGACCCCGCCCTAGTACCTCCACGTATAACTGGCACAGACAGGGAGCAGATGTAACAGCCCGGGTAAAAATTTTGGATTTTTACCGGACTGTAAAAGTCTATTTACCGTGATTTACTGTTGAATTAATCTTGGGTAATTAATTCAAGGTAAATCGGGAGTTGTTTTTCGAAACCGAGGGTTTTCCCGCGCTCGTGATTTTCCCGTGAATTTTTCGGAACTAAGTTGGTATTTTTCGGGTTTCGGAATTTCTCGGAAAATCACACCGGAAAATAACTAAGGAGGTATCTGTTATTTTCTGGTCCGGATCGGATTCGCCCGTAATGCAGACGAATTGCATTATTTGGATTTCACATGACAAATAGTAAGAAAAAGTTTATAAAAGAAGGAATCAGCAGCCGGTGGAGAAAGGAGAGGAAGAGAGGAAGAGAAGAAGAAAAAAAAAAGAGAGAAAAAAAGAGAGAAAAAGAAAAAGAGAGAAAAGAGAAAAAAAAAGAAAAAGAAAAAGAGAAAAATCAGAAAAAAAAAATCAGAAAAAATAGAAGAATGGAAAAAAGGAGCCAATCAGAAAATAGAAAAAAAAAAAAAAAAAGAAAAGAAAATGAGAGAAAAAGAAAAGAAAAGAAAAGAAAATAAAGAAAATACAGAAAAGGAAAAAAAAAAAGGGAAGAAAAAAAAACCCGAGTGAACAGTAGCCACCCGGATCCTTCCCTCGGATACTGTTCACAAGACGGAGCTCCGGGCCTCCTCGCGCCGCACCGCCGCCACCATGGCCTTCCTCTCGCCGTCGCGAGCCGAACCGCGTCTCCCCCGTCGCCGTCCGCCACCTGACGCGCAGCCGGCGAGCGCTGACCCGCGGCGAAACCCGGCGGATCTGCTTCACCCGGTCGCTGCTCAGCTTCATGCCGTCGCCGCGCCTCCTTTCCGCAGCCCGTGGAGTCGCCGCCTCGCGCCGCGAATCGTGACGCCTTCCCCGATCTGCATCGCGCCGCCGTTCGCCGCTGCAGGTGAGCAGCCCTTTTCGTCTGGGCGGGTTGCAACCGGGTCGCGCCCCTGGGTTGCCGGGTCGCGCCTGGGCTGTCCGGATTTATTTTTTTATTTTTTTTAATTTCATTTAATAATATATATATAAATCTGTTATATAATTACATGTATTTAATTTAAAAAAATATATATATACTTGTTTTGAAAAATTATGGACAGCTTTAATCATGGTATTTTGGGAGAAAAATATTTATTTTGATTCTTGGAAAATTAATATAACTATATTTTGTTTGAACATTATTATTATGTTTTATACCATGATATATATATTCTGGAAATTATATATAAGCCTTAAAATTAATTTCTGGAAATTTAGTATGTGTATTATTTTCTCTGGAAAATTATGATTATGGTATATGTATATAAATATGTATTTTGGGAATTTAAGTTAATTATATTTTGTGTTGGAAAATTAAATTGCATATGTATTTAGAAAAAGATAAATACTATATATATTTTCTGAAAATTATAAATAGGTTATTATTTTTCTGGAAAAATATGATGATTATTATTTTGGAATTATACCTATTTTATGAAGTATTTTGAATAGAATTTTAATTAAAGTATGGTACCGAAATTATATTCGGAAATACGTTCGGATAAATAATTTCGATAAATAGAAATAATAAAGGATAAGTAATCGGGAAGGGATTATTACGCATCTTGGGCATCATTGCATACCGAATATGTGCATTTATGTGTATGTATGATTTTGTGGTATAGGTTGGATATCGGGCAGTTTCCCGAGGAGCCGGCGTCGTACCGGTCATAGTTTCCGGAGTTGAGTAATCGGCCAAGGTGAGGATGGATTTCCTTCAATATGTGCCTTTTTACTCGGTTATTGTGTTTGATGTTGTTGCATTGTTGGATGCTGTGCTTTTGTTGTGTTTTGGCTCGGGATGTCTATCCCGGTGCTTGTTTGGTATTTTTGGGATGTTTATCCCCGTGTCGATTTTCTGTGTCTTTTGGAATAAGTATAATGGTATAATTAATGAATAGTGACAAGGATGTCGATCCTTGGTATTTTGGTTAGGGATGTCGATCCCTGAGTTTGGTTTTTGATGACGGTAATATAATTGTCACGTGGTAAGTAGAGGTACGACCGGATGGTTTGTGACTGTTTTGTGGTGCCATGATCTGGGTTACTTGTGATGGGCATGTTGATGCCGGTTTGATTGGGATGTTGATCCCTGAGTTTGATATTGGGATGTTGATCCCGGGTTCTTTTTGATCTGGCACCAGGAACAGGTTGATAACCTGGTACGACCCTAGCTTATCCGTGACGGGGCCCGGAAAAGATAAAATTGGATAATTGGATTTTATTTGAGTCTTTTGGTTTGACTGTTGTTTTTGGACTTGAGTAATTTTTAGAGTGCCTACTGATTGTCTTTCCATTGTCGTGAGCACTTCGGACTCACCCCTCACCTGCGGGCTTTCATCCCGTAGGATGAGTTGTCTGTTGTACAGGCTTGGTGCATTCCAGACAGGCTGCGGCGTTATTCCCTTCGACGGGCTTGGATCCATAGTTTGCATTAATGCATACAGTGTATATGTGAGTCTTTATAAGTCTTCCGTTGTGCATGTTTTCGCTATTATTGGGCCATTGGGCCGGATATGTTATTTATGTTGTTTACTATTTTGGGCCGTTGGGCCTGAGTTATTATTGTTCACACTGTATGCTTGGGCTTATTTTGGTTGGGTTGTCACAGTTCCGGCCTGCGTTTACTGTGTACGGTAAATTCGGGTCGGGGCGTTTCAGCAGACCCCAAGCACACTCTCCCCCAACGTCTAAAAATAATAATTGGTACAGACAGGGAGTAGACCCCAAGCACACTCTCCCCCAGCACCATAAAATAAAAGACTACCATCTAGCTGTTCCAACATTTAACCGTGACTTACTAGATGTCTAAGTGTTTTCATTTTATTAATATTACTTTTTTAGTCTTGATACCACAATACTGTTAACCAACCATCAACTCATTATCCCTAGCAGGCTCGCAGCCACTCCGCTCGTCTGGATAATACAAGCTTATTCCAACTGTTTTCCCATATTAGTACCTCCAGTACTCAACTCACACAATTTCACAGTCAACAACAATAATAATAAATTACTTATACCAACAATTCCAACATCACCAATAACATCAACAACATCAATCATTAATTTAATTCACCACAAATAAACCATTCACAGCCACAGAGTATCATACCAGCAACATCGCACACAGTAAATAAACAACAACTTGATATCACGGGCAGTATATAAATATTTACTTAACCTCACCTTAGCCGATTATTAGGTTTAGAAATCCTCAAAAGGTCCCAAAGTCGGTTCCTCGTTGAACTGCTCGGTAACAACTCCTATATAACACATAATATGCACACAAATAAGATGCACAACAAATAACATGCGAATGACAGAATGTAATGTTCCCTTTTACCCCGGTGCTTCTTTGGTTATGATGAGAATATCATTATCATTTATCATTATTAATCCATTTACAAAAATATTATATCGTATTTATATCCGGGCATTATTCCGGTTAGATATTTTCACAAAATAATTATATAGCATATATTCCTTTCCAAAAATATTTTCCATAGCTATGTAACATATATTCTTACAATAAAATAATTTTCTAGAAAATGATAACGTGTGTATGTATATTTATTTATATCCATATGATAAAAATATCGCCAAAATAATTATCGTATTATATATACATCAGAAAATATTTTTGTAATATAAATTATATCATTTATCCTTTATTCTCAATATTATGTTATGGTATTTATTTTCACAAATATAAACATATACCGTATATATATATATATATGTATGTATGTGCTAATTAATAATAATATAGTATGCCATATATTAATTTTATGTGCTCAGATATATATATCATCAGTATAGTTAATATTATTATTATACCGTTATTATACCCAGGTTATGTGTATATGTGTATTTCACAAACTGGCCAGCCCACAAGTTCATGTGCAGGCCCTTAGGCTAAGCCCAGCACAAAGCCTAGGCCAATCACCACGGCCCACCCATCAACCCAACTCGCAACTTACCAAGACCCGGCTGTACTAGGCTCGGTCGTTGCAGTTGCGAGGCGAGGACGGATGTTGGCAGTTGGCCGCGGACGGTGGTGCGACGCGACGAGGAAGGCGAACGGAGGCATAGTATGGCGGAGGGGCGACGGACGCTGGGCTGCAGGCGCGGTGAAGGACGGCCACTGGGAGTGGAGGCACGTCCCGCTCGTCACTGCAGTTTGGCGGCGCAGGGAAGGAGAGGACGAACGGCCGAGAGGAAGGCCACGAGTGGGGGACGGCGAGGCATGGAGGCGACGCGAGCAGGGCGGCTTCACATCGGGAGGGCGGCACTCGGCTGCTGATGCTGCAGCTGTGGGCGGCGACGGAAGCAGCGGTTGTTGGCACAGCTGCAGACGGGGAGGACTCGGTGGCAGCTGCAGATCGTGGGGCGGCGTCGGCTGGGTTCGATGGCAGTGGTGCGTGAGGTGGCTCGGTGGTGGCAAAGGTGATGGTGGATGGCTGTCGGTGTGTTGGTCTCGGTGGAGGTAGCAGGTGGTGAAGGTGTCGGTGGTGGTCTCGGGTTGTGTGGGCGGCGGTAAAGAGGAAGAAAAAAAAGAAAAAGAAAAGGAAAAAAAAAAGAAAAGGAAAGGAAAGGAAGGAGGGGTAACGACTGCGTGTTGTGTTTTGCTTTCCTTTTTTTTGCACTTGGTTTGGTTGCACTATGTGTTGCAGGAAATGAAGGAAGAGCTGGCTATGGTTTTGCAGACAGCAGGAAGAAGAAGGAGATGGTATGGTGTACTGGGTGCAAAAGCGTGCAGGGAGCAAGGTTCAGCAAGAAGAAATAGCAGATGCATCACGGGCGACACAGGCGGCAGCCCTGCACAGTTGAGCCGCCTCAATTATGCAGGCATGTCCAGTCCGAGCCAGAAATAACTGGTGTACCCACTTAATTATATTTCTGGTCTGCTCCGTCACGGTTAACCTGATTTTTTCTGAGGATTCCGGGACCCAAAAATACCAACTTAGGTCCGAAAAATCCACAGAAAAATCCCGAGCGTGGGAAAAACCTCGGTTTTGTAAAAGCACACTCGATTTACCTTGAATTAATTACCCAAGATTAATTCATTCGGTAAATTACTGTATAACGACTTTAAGAGTGCCGGTAAAAATCCAAATTTTTACCTGGGCTGTTACATTCTACCCACCTTAAAAAAAATTTCGTCCCCGAAATTCTGTCTTATTCGTGAGTCCTACCACGATAAGCTTCTGGTATACTCTATCAGTTGTCCAAACTCAACGCGAGATACCGCTTATACCCTTAAGCGACATCTCCTCCGCTTATAAAAATCGAACCTCATAATTGAGACACTCACTCTCAGCTATGGACTCTCCACTAAGATCAAGAACCACCTCAGACTCCGAGGATAACAGCTACATCGGTGGTACTGCTTTTCCGACAAGCTCTGATGAAGAACCTCCCAAGAAGTAGTTCAAGACAGGCACCATCAGTCTGAAGGAAGATGTGGTGGTCTCCCCAAGACAGCGAAAGAAGCTTGGCAAAAAAAAAGTTGAGGATCGGAAGGGTAAAACAACGGCTGAAAGCAGTACTCCACTGCAGACACTATCGTAGCTGAACGTCTCACTGAGGAAGGTCAGCTCGGCAGTGATGCAGATAGAACTGGCGTGCGCGGAACTCTTCCCTCACGTGAAAAACATCCAAAAATTTGTAAAAGACCTAGAGAAACATATAACTCAATAGAGTACTTCTTCTCCGTTGTAAAACCGTTATGTAATAAATAAAAACAAGTTTTCTTTTTAAATCAAAACTCTTATGTTACGAAATCTCATGTTAAACGGAAAGACAAAACATCTCAAAGCAGAACAAGAAAATCAACAATAAGGATATAAATCAAACATAAAGAAGTTAAAAATAAAACTCGTTTAACAAAACCAAAACATTAAGAAGTTAAATCAAACATGTTTTCATGTCCGGCGTTCTAGATCGGTTGTAAACATCCTCGATCCCGAGAAATGAGTCATGCATAGCTAACAGTAACGTTTGTTTCCCTCGTGAAAAAGACGTCCGTTAACTAGCAAGGCGATGATCACGAGAACGTCCTGTGTCACTCGAAAGAAACGATACCCACTTGTTTAAAAATTCCGCATGAGCCAAAAATGTCTGTCAAGTCTCGTATCCCTCCATGATGTCCAAACAGGTGTAAGCTTGTGGCATATGCACTCTACTCGAGGTATGGCCCCATCAATCTAGCCACAACAGTCACGGATGCATGTGATAAAAGATGCAGAAAAATATAGAAAAACCATAAAAAGAAACGCCAAGGTAGCCAGGGCGATAGAAAATTGTAAGATGGGAAGGGGCTGAAAAACACTTGCGTTTGTAGCCCGAAAAACATATAAAGTGATGAAGTAATAAATGAGGCAACGACAAAATTTTCAAAAACAACACCTTGAAGAATGAAAACTATTTGGAGCTTTGTGTAGGGAATCTGCTTTTTCCATCACCGAAAAAAAATCCTTTAGACTTTCCCGGGGATAGGTGGGGTCTAAACTTTGAAAAACAAACGGTAATCACACTCCCCATAGGAGTATAAAAGACAGAGTGGTGAGATGCAAATCATCAAAAGCATTTTGAAAGAAAGTTTTGTATCACGTTTAGAAAAATAAACAGAAACACGTTCAGTAAAGACACAAAATCGCCAAGTCAGAATGCCTGCTCCATCATCCGTCTTTTTCGTCGAAGGTGCCTCCCTAGGCAGAAGAAACCGGCTGGCCTACAGCATGATCAACGAGCGTCCAGAGGAACTACCGAACGAGCTCGGTAGGATGCCTCGTCTGGTCTTTGTCGGCGAACTCTACTCGTCGAGGTTCTTCGTCACTTCTATGGAAGAGACGTTCTTCCTAGAGGACCAAGGTACCCTGAGGACCTCCTTCTATGGCTCGGTCAATTCTGTCATGTTTTTCATTTCTGAAAGACTTCAGGAATTCAACCTAGAGCCCACTTGCCATTTCCTGGACCAAGGCACCTACTACCAGCTCTCGATGACTGCCCAGAGCATGACCAGAGTCACTCGGTTACCCGCAACTTGGCCAAAGGCCTGACTACTGGTGTGGAACTGCAGAGGAATCGATAGGCGTTCCCAGGAGTTCTCGCGTACCCTGAGGGACCTGAAGAACCAGTACAAGCCCAATATGGTTCTTCTCACGGAGACCCAGTGGCTGCCTGAAGACGATCACGGTGTCATCCCGCTTCGGTTCCCTCCAGCAAACCGGTTTGAGCTTCCTGGCCAGAACAACGCGGGCGGCATGTGGTTCTCGTGGAATGACAGCATCAGGGTCAATATTAACAATGACCCCAATAGCTTCAGGGTCAATGTCGTACCAAGAAGATGAATGTTGTTTTTTTTTTAATAATATAATGTAATATTAATGTTTGTAATAATAATATTAGTAATATTAATAATATTTATATTTCTGCATATTTATGGCATCAATTACCTCTTATGTGTATGTTCTGTGGCAAGCTGGCGTCCCTCAATTGGATCCATCATGTACTAATTGAATGTCATAAAATAATAAACAAATGGAGCGAACTATGCAAACAAGACAACAAACACACAAGGACTACCCAACAAGACCTAACGCCCACTCCGCTACCAAAAATGAAACGCCCCAACCCGTATTTACCGTACATAGTAAACACGTGTCAGAACTGTAACGACCCGACCAAACAAGGCCCAACATACAGTGTATACAACAGAAACTCTGGCCCAACATGCCCAAATCAAAAGTATGAAAGTGGCCCTTCGGCCCAACGACAACTACACGTCACCCAAACCCCGGGGACAACAAATGATATAATCGGCCCAATGGCCCAACAATAACAATTAACAGCACAACGGAAGACTTAATAAAACTCACAAGACACTATATGCGACACTGATGCAAACTATGGATCCGAGTCCTGTCCGAGGGATAACGCCGCAGCCTGTCTGGAATGCATCATACCTGAACCACAAATAACTCAACCTACGGGATGAAAGCCCGCAGGTGAGGGGTGAGTCCGAAGTGCCCACCGGGTAAATACCCATAAGCAAATATACATATACAAACAATCGTAAATTCCCAAGTCAAATCACCAACAATTAACTAAGGTTCTCACAAACCTTAAATGACACACTTGTGTTTCTAGAAACGCTATTCCAATTTTATTATCAGGGCCCCTATCAGAAGTTAAATGATGGCCGTCGCCTGGTAGTCAAGCTAGCTAGCCCGTGGACGCCCCCTGGTACCTCCACGTATAACTGGCACAGACAGGGAGCAGACCCCAAGCACACTCTCTCCCAGTGCCTAAAAATAATAATTGGTACAGACAGGAAGTAGACCCCAAGCACACTCTCCCCCAGCACCATAAAATAAAAGACTACCATCTAGTTGTTCCAACATTTAACGTTACTTACTAGATGTCTAAGTGTTTCCATTTTATTAATATTACTTTTTTAGTCTTGATACCACAATACTGTTAACCAACCATCAACTCATTATCCCGAGCAGGCTGCAGGAAGAAATAGCAGGTGCATCACGGGTGACACAAGCGGCAGCCCTGCATAATTGAGCCCCCTCAATTATGCAGGTGTGTCCAGCCCGAGCCAGAAAATAACTGGTGTACCTATTTAATTATATTTCTAGTCTGCTCCGTCATGGTTAACCTGATTTTTTCTGAGGATTCCGGGACTTGAAAAATACCAACTTAGGTCCGAAAAATCCACGGAAAAATCCCGAGCGCGGGAAAAACCTCGGTTTCGTAAAACGACACTCGATTTACCTTGAATTAATTACCCAAGATTAATTCATTCGGTAAATCACTGTATAACGACTTTAAGAGTCCCGGTAAAAATCCAAATTTTTACCCGGGCTGTTACATCATGGTCTGACCACGACAAAATTTTGATATTTTTGACTTTTAACCAGGAAAAAACCGGGAATGGGTCCATAAACCCGTTGAACCCGTCATGACCCGGCCGATTTTTTTAAGGGTACAATCCGGAGGGACAAAAACCCTGGAATTGTCTCCGAGTCATGGTTATCCTAGTTCAACCGGCCAGGCCGATCCGGGTTTGACAATAATGGTTTAAATGATGTTTGGCTTGATAGATGATTCTGGGTTTCTATTGATGCGATTTGTGATGTTGATTGGGTTTTGTGCTTGGTTGTTTGGTTCAACTATGGACGATTTTGTGGAGAATGATTGGTGTTGTGGTTGCATATAGTCTTGGATTTTTTGGTTGTCTCCAACGAGTTCGTGTTAGCGAAGCACTTTGAACAGAGAATTAGAGACAAAGGAGGAGAGCGACACAAAAAGGGAGAAAAGAGATAATGTTACTGAATTTACTCGGGCTCAATTTTTCTAGTCGGAGGAGGATTTTGATACGATGCCATTGATGGGCTCTGCCTTGATAACAGCACTGGTGGGTTTTTCTTTCCCAAGCAAGGTGATTTTGGCGGTGGCAGCGGCAATGTCATAGGCGTTATCATCTTTAGGGAAGAATGGAGTGCAGTGGCAGCGGCAATGTCGTAGGCAATATCATCATTAGGGAAGAATGGAGTGGGAAAATAAAAAGAAATAAGAAATAAAATATATTTATTTATTATATTTTTTTGGAAATAAAAAAGATGTAGAAAGTAAAACAATAACAAATAATTTCCAATTTTCTGGTCCCACATGATAAGTGTTACCTCCTTATTGGTCTACCTCTATCTGAGGTAAATTGGACAATATTATCTATTTTTATCAAGTTGGAGGAAATAATGTTTGAAATAACAAAAATAGATATAAATATTAAAATCGGAAAAGTTAGACCACAATTTGTGTCACTTAACCTGACATATTTTAGCCAAAAACTTGTAGATCAAGTGGGGATAAAGAAGAAATTAAAAGACGTTAACCTCATTCTTTTGTGGGGCCCGGTTAAAGCATTCAAAAAGGTGTCAAACTGACTGTCTATGATGGGAGGCACGCTGAAACATAGCCTGCATGGTAGACTGCATGTAATGATGCCTATTTGAAGATAGCTCATGTACGTCAACTCGTCAGGTGGGAAAAAAATTATAATCTTCATCAATACAAAAGCGTGGGATTGCTGATAAGTTCCAACGAACGAATTTTATTTTCCTGAAATATCAAATTAATACTCTTTCTTTTGTCTTGTTTATTAATTTTTATCACTACGCACTCATAAATATCTTCACATGAAAGTTAAACTTCATAATCATATCCATCATAGTCCTCATAAAAAGTTCTATGGCATTGATTATAATTTTACGGTGTGAAATTTAATCTTCATAGAAAAGTTCTAAAAAGATTTTATACATCTCCATTCCTCATAATTTCTTTAGTTTAGAAAGACTGTTTACTATATATATTTGGTAATCCTCTTCTAACCCGTCTTTTCAAACGTCGAACCATTGAAATGCACCAGAATATGATTGGATATCTAGTTATCATTCTAGTATGAACATATTACTGGTCATTTGATTTATGATTTATCCAATACGCAAAATGGAGGAGTGGATTCGACAAAAAAAAAAATGGAGTGGAGGAAGGGAAAGAGAGAGCATGTTCAAGGGATTTGAACCAGTTGGAAATAAGAAAAAAACTCAAGAACCCTAATCTTAATTGCACAAAAAGGAAACAAGAAAAAATAGTTAAAAATGAGTTTTAATATGGTATGGAAATTAACTCTGAAAAATAATAAATTAGTTTTTTTATCCAAATTTATTTGAATGAGGGAGGAGGAAAGAAAAAAAATTGGAGAGGAGGTAAAAATCGTGAAGGTTGGAAAGGATTTTTGTGATGATAAATCTAATTTTAAAAATTATAAATAAAAGAAGATGATGTGGAGGTTTAATAAAAATCATCCAACACCACAATGCCACCTATTTTTGTAAGACTCTTCTTTTTAGCATAAAAAAAACTCTCTTAAATTTTTTTTTGTAACTCTAGAATTATTAAAAAAATAGGATTGCTAGTTTCTTTTTAAAAATAAGGTAAGATTTAATAATATTAAAAGAATAAAAAATATTTTGAATATTTAACAGGCTAATAACAATAGGATTGTAAAAGAAAAAAGAATAATGCAAGAGAGAGTATTTTAAATGTTGCAATGCAATAATCAGCAGCTGAAAAAAGGTAGTCACATATTTATACGGATACCATGCTACATAAAGCATAAAGCATGTACATGGGCCAACATCATTAAATGTGTTAGTTCTCTGGAGTGATGCACATGAGAAAAACTTTTGACATAACGATGAAAACCCTAATGGAAACCCTTAAAGGTCATCATGGTTATTAACAATAAGATTTTATAAAAGAAGAATTTTAAATAGGTTCATGCAAAGATTTTCTAAAATAAGAGCCAAAAAAAAAACCCACTACTGTAAGCATTAAAATAAAGATTGTTTTATTTATAAAGAGAATGTGCTCATTTAATCTTTTTGTGTAGGATCAGCTTATATGGCTTGCGTTATGCCAAAGACTTGTGGACATTGATTATTATGTTTATTTGTCTGATTAACGTGCTAATTCATCCTCATTGAGTTATATTCAAGTTACCTTCAATATATTTCTTTTTTAAAAAAAAACTTGCCTTAGATCTTGTGAACTGAGTTATAGGGGAAAAAAAAATGCCTCGGACGGTTTTTTTTTTTTATTATTATTATTCAAACGGAAACATGCTATTATGACAACATCAAACTACATGTCGTTCTTGAGGGCACACCACAAAGTAGACGGTGCCTCGGACGGCTTATTAGGTCTAAGATGACTAAACTAACAGACGGATATTAATGGGTAGACGGTTATTTATTAGTCTTGTATTGAAAAAAAAAAAAAAAAGAACCAACAACACACCGCGTGGAAAGGAATACATAAATGAAAAGAAGGAAAAGGAGAAAAATTGGGGGCAGACTAGGGTTTGCAAGCCAATTTGGGGACGACTGTCTCGCCGATCAAATCATGGCTGCTCCGGAGGTTTGCAGGAAAAGAAAGCAACCTTTCCAAGATTCATTGACAGACGTTGAAGATGATGATGATGAAGATTTATCAGGCACAGAGGAAGATGAAAGGCTCGACTACCGCAGAGCAATAGATGGGGTTGCTGATGACGGCTTGGTTCCTCTGAACGATAATGTTGCGCCGGATATATACACCAAATATGTTCCCAAGAAAGTTAGGAGAGTTTTCGACCTCTACACAGAATCAGTTACTCGCTCCCAGGTATGTAGGTATACATGTAACTTGTTACACACCATATATACATCGATGATCTATTGTTGAAAGTTTGAGAAACTCTCAATTTCTAATTATACATGCGTTACTAGGGATTTGATTGCGACGGTTATTACTACTGGAAATTGCCGTATCACATCAGAAAGGGAAGGTTACACCCCATCGATGTTTCAGATCCCGGCCACTCTCCCAAGCTCGAGACATGTGCACAGTTTGCAATTACTTCATACAATGCAGAGAAGGTAACAATTAATCAATACTACTTGATTCTTAATAACTACTACTATTGTGTCTCTATATTTTTTTTTTTTTTGTTGATTGCCCATCATAAATTTCCATCCATTCTGTAGGAAACAATGCCGCCTCTGAGACTTGAAGGAATTGAAAAGGCGAACGCCTGCGTTTACAACGACGACGACCTGTATCATCTGTTCTACTACATCATCATGAAGGTGAAAGACGAGTCAACCGTCCCCGCTGAATCGAAAACCTGTCGAGCTAAAGTCTATTATAAGGGCTCTCCCAGAAGTGCTTGTGTTTGTGACCCCGAACCCAAAAGCTGTACTGCTGGAGGTAGGTTGTTAGATGTTTCTAATTTTTTCATACCCGCAAATTTAGTTTTGGATACCTTTTTTTATTCTGTGGGTTTGTTTATCTTCTATTAAACAACTTATCAGTAGAATTTTATGCTATATTTCGTCCCTGTCCTGGAGAAGCACCTCTTACTCTTTTTGCTTGCTGGGTTTGATTTTACTTTTCCACATGATTTTTCTGAAAGAATGTTCATAGGTTTTTTTTTTTTTAGCATGTGAAAAAACTTTTAATCTAAAGTCATAAAGAAACTTTTAATCTAAAGTCATAAGATGTTCGATACTACTACTGGAAAGATGTTACTAAACACAGTTGAGTTCACTGAATAAAAGCTAAAACTGAATGTGTGAAATAGCTTATTCTTTTTCTATATAAGAGTAAGAGACCAAACTCAAGTTTTGAGATACTAGATACTAGACATTAGCATGCCTGGTGGAACTTTTCTTTGTGTGCATACAAGTTGCCAAAAAGATAGAATAAGTGGACATGATGACTGTGAAAAACAGAGTAAATCAGGCCATAGTGAATATATTTGCTGTGGGGACATACTAATAGTCAATTTGTGATGTTGCTAGAAATCTAATAAACTTTCTGAATAGTTAATGTTTGTTTGTTCACCTTGTGCAGATGCATCACTTGTGTGAGGAGCTGCACATGTGGAGACTGTGTTTGGGAGAATTTTCGATAATGTATTCTCTTTTATTACTTATTATGGAGATGTATTTGACGGTAAGGATCAGAATGCGTTTAAAATTATGTTGAATGTTGTGTACAATGACTAGTGTGTTGCTAATTAGTAAGTTGTCTGCGTAACTAGCTTTGATGTATTGTCTTTAAAATGCGATTTAATTGATGGTACCTTATGCATTTATCTTAATTCTCTAGGCGAAGGGCATTTAGGCTGTTATAACCATAATCTGTCAAGAACTGTCCCGGGACATGAAATGGTGGATAATCATTTTAACTTTTTTTTTTGGTGCCAATCATTTCAACTTTTTGATGAACTAGTTTTTGTGCACTTGCGATGCACGTGGTACAATTTTGTTTTAATTTAAAGTAATTTTTAATAATTTAAATTTAGTGAAATATTTTCATTATAATTTATAATTTCAAACTACAATTTATTAATTTAATAATTTCTTCATATTTAATATCAATTAAATAGTTACCTTTTTAAAATTTTTTTTCTATTGTAATTAAATTGCAATATATTATGCATAACACAATTTATATGAAAAACTTTGAATTTGTTAATAGTGAGCTAACATAAAGTTTAGAAACTAAACTGTAACACTTTTAATTTTTTTCTATTTTTTTTAAGAATTAGTTGTATTTGACTATCTTCGTCTTCAATATAGATACAATTTTTTTTTTTTTAAGAATTGGTTGTATTTGACTAACTATCAACTTTTTTTTTGTTGCTTTGCTTACAAAATAGAAACTTAGATTTGTCAATAACTATTCTTTAATAGATCATTTTTTAGTTATCATTCATTATTTACCTCATCTCCTAACATCGCAATATAGTTAGTCACATCACATCCAATTATCATTTTTGCCTCGTCAATATGGTTACCAATGCATAATCTTTTCCGTCAGACACTTCGCATGTACCTATAGGATATGAATTAGATATGTTAAATAAATAAATATAAATATCTAGCAAAGATAAGCCATTATTTGATTTTTATAATGGTCATACCTTGGTTTGTATCCATCATATTTATTGCATTGTCTGCTTCACTCTTGTAGCATTTGGAACATGAAAGCTTCCTTCATACACTCCAATATGCTTTCATCAGATTCCAAAACTGTTTCTTTGAATGTTGAGTACTGCACTACATCGATAGACAAAATATCTTGAAATGAATTTGGTCCTCTCACATGATTCAAAAGTAGTCGAAGAAAGTACCTTTCACCTTCTTTTAGGTTTGCCAAATTTACACGATCAATAATGAATTTACTCTGTCTCGGAGTCCACTTTTTCTGTTTTGCTTTCCATACATAATGTTCTGGAAATTCCCTACAAAATTTGGCAATCTTTAGTAAATAGTATTTAAAGCTTAATACTCTTTGTTACTATATATTATATTTCATTTAATGTTACTATGTCATTTTCTTGAAATAAGATAAATATTATTTCTTTCTCAATATAAGAAAATTGCCCAAAAAACATTAAAAATGGATGATGGATTTAAATTATAAATTATAGGGAAACAAAATTAAAAATAGTTCAAAAAACTTATGGTAAGAGATAATTTAATACCGATAGAGAAATTTACAGGCATTTTCTTCTTTGGAGCACGTCACCATAAATTCTGTGAGCATGGTTCTTGTTATATGATCTAAACTAATAACATTTGATAAATTTTGTTTTCCCAATAATAAACGACTTGTTTTCCTAGCAAATGCAACTGTAGATTAATGACTGGAGAACTGATTTCATATAAATTTAAGCCCAAAATTCTCCATGTTGCCTCTTGTGAAGATACAAATCTTGCTTCTTGGAATTTTTTAATGCCATCTATCGGTGTACTCTCATTGTTTTCTGCAATATGCACTGCCACTTTATCGTGTCCTTTGTATATATACTTTTAAAGATACTTTACAGAACATATATTTAAGCATATCTCTACATTAATATGACAATTATATCTTGTCAAGAGATATGGATTGTAAGGTACATCCCATCAGATCTTGCGGGTAGACTTCATAGCAGGGTTGACAATTTTCCCATCACTTACCTTGGCTTCTCTCTAGGTGCTAACATGAAGCGCATTGATGCTTGGAATCCTGTTGTTGAGAAATTTAGGGGGAGGCTAAAGAGTTGGAAAGGCAGATTTCTATCGATAGGAGGTAGAGTTACTCTCATAAAATCAGTCTTGAATGGTTTGCCGATTTATTACATGACCTTGTTCAAACTCCCAGTGGCCGTGGCGAAGAAGCTGACGTCCCTTATGAGACAATTCTTATGGAATGGCTTGGATGCAACGAGGAGAGTTGTCTATTGTTTAAATGGATTTGGCAATTTATGTGCCCTGTGGAGAAGGTTTGGAAGGATGTTGTTAGGGATAAGTATTTGATCCAGTCGACGCAATTATCTCCTGAGTTTTCCCTTCAAAAGTGCTCATCTTGGTGGAGGGATATTGTTATGTCTGGCAGTTCCAATAGTCAAACAGGGATCTCTTTGATGGCGGGTTTTTGCATTAAGGTAGGGACAGGAAATAATGTCATGTTTTGGTTGGATAATTGGACTGGTATGGGAGCTCTTAAAGATAACTTTGGTCGACTCTACTCGATCTCTTTGTGTAGAGAGGACTCGGTTAAGGATTGCATGACGTTAGATTCGGGTGGGGGATGGTATTCTCGCTGGAGAAGACCGCTTCGAAACTGGGAGATTACACAGATAAACGAGATGATGGACATTATTAACCGAGTTCCTTTATGCCCCCCCGAAGATGACCAGCGCATATGGGGAAATGATCCAAAGTCTACCTACACTGTTAAACTTGGCAGGTCATTTATTTACTCTAAACTTGGGTTTGCAAGATCTAAACCTTACATCGGGTTCTCACTAACCCCCTACAAGGCCGAATGCTGGCTATGGTTCGCCTTGAACAAAGGCATCCCCACCAAAGATGCCTTGCGTGAGAGGGGTATCATATCCTTAGCAGACTCAATATGTTGTTTTTGCTTGTGCTCCCTGGAAAATAGAGATCATCTTCTACTCCATTGTCGGGTATCTTGGTTACTATGGTCCAAGTTGTGCAGATGGTGGGATGTTGTTTGGTGCTGCCCACATTCTCTAGAGAATTTCCTGGTCCAGTGAACTTACTTGTCTCCTATTAATTGTAGTAGATCACTGTGGTTTCTCATTGGTGTAGCCTCCCTTTGGTCATTATGGCTTCAAAGAAACTCCAGGATTTTTCGTGGTGTTGCTGCTGATGTGGATAGACTTCTGGAGACTGTGTTAGCTCGTGCTTTTTTGTGGATTAAGGCGTTACATGCTGATTTCCCCTTCAGCACTTCCACGCTCATATCAAATGCGGAAACGGTCAAGAATTGGAAGGGTCCTAGGAGAAAATTTAAGCTTCTGGAATGGAATGTAACTGACAGCTGAAACTGAAAACAGTTAGGTCGTGGAGAGGACCTCAGCGCAGATTTTCCATGTTGGCATGTCCCGAATGAAGTTTGTGCTATAGCTGGGTTGTTTGTGAGTCTCGCCAAATTTGTGCTTTGGGGTAGAAACGTGAGTTTTCTTCATGGAGCCGGATGGCAAACTTGTGACTGTCACTTGCATGTTCTGCATGCTCCTATTGTATTTTGTACCTTTATTCATAAATAAAATATCTCGTTTGCATCAAAAAAAAAAGCATCTTTTTCTTTAATTGTTGACAAAGTAAATGTTCTAGGATAATGAAATCGACATTGTTGAGTTTTTTTTTTCAATATTTTCTTGCACCATGCAACCACAATTTTTTTTCAGCTCACCGCAAAGCCCATGCATCATGTGCTTTGATACTAACTGATAGAGCAAAGGATTTTCTTTCTCGTCTGGAATCTCTGCACAAACGAATTGGTAAAACTGTTCTGGAGATGTAATTTTATAGCTTTTTTTTTTGATGCTAACGATTTTTATTGAAAGACAGTAAAATATTTACAAGTGAGGAAAGTCGTGCAGAACCTGCAGTTGCATGAACACTTAAAGACTGTGCCTAAGACTGCTCCTACATGGTATAGAACTTTGTTAAAAGCCTAGCAGAACAAGTGAACAAAAAGCAGAAGAAACGGATGTTGCCCAGCTCAAGTTGACGCAAGTAGCAAAAAGCTGCGGTGAGGACTATTCCAGTTTTTTATCGTTTCGGCGTTGGCGATGACAGCTGAAACGCTAAAAGGAAACTGAGGATGGAGAGATTTAAGCCAGAAAGTGGAGTGGAACAGAGCAATATCAACCAGACGGTCCACTTCTGCAATAGTATTTCTAAAGATTCTTCTATTTCTCTCAAACCAAAGTGAGCGAAGGGCTGCGAATGCAATAAGATACCAGCAAGAGCGGCTGCAGTTCTCTGGAGTTAGATAAGTCCACTGGAGGATAAAATCTTCTAAAGTGGCTGGTAGGCACCATTGGACACCCCACCATCTACACAGTTTACACCATACTAACTAGGAGAGAGGGCAAAGAAGTAACAGATGATCTCGGAACTCTAGGCTAGTGCTGCAAAGGCAACAGACTGAATCAGCGAAGGTAATGATCCCTCTATGGCGAAGAACATCCTTGGTGGGAATGCCGTTATTAAGTGCCAGCCATAGCCAGCATTCCGCTTTGAAAGGTGATAGGGAAAACCACACAAAAGGCTTCGAACGAGAGAGTCGTCCTATATGTGAGTAGATGAAAGATCGCCCAAGATTCACTGAATAGATACCATCACAAGAGTTTCTCTATCTTCTTTGATCCAAGAGTGCCGATTGTAGCTCAAGCCCAGAGGAAATAGACATGATTGCGGAGACATCCGCGAGTTCCCAGTCACGCAAAGGTCTTCTCCAAGAGACGGACCAAAGGGGTTGATTACCAAAGGGGGAGAGACAACTTTGGACAGTCAGTCCTTTGCACATCGAGATGGAATAGAGACGAGGGTACAGGTCCATCAATTTACCACTATCAGACCACCCATCTTCCCAGAACAGAGTCGAGCAGCCAGAGCCAAGTTGCAGATATGATCCCTGCATCAGAGGGATAGTGGTTTGGCTTAGGGAGGTGCCGGATTGTACGATATCGCGCCAAGAGAGTGAACATAGCTGAGGAATAAACTCCGGGAAGGCAGGACTAGAGAGTTGGTTTACACACTTTCTTCTAATCAGATCCTTCCAAGCCCTCTCCACAGGTTGAGTAAAATTCCAAAACCATTTGAAAAGAAGGCATTGGTTCATGATGTTGAAGTCAATGATTCCCATACCACCCAGTTGTTTTGGTAAGGCAATGTTTTTCCAAGCAACAAGATACGCTTTTCTATTTTTGTCAAGGCCATTCCAAAAGAAATTCCTAGCAATAGAGGTCAACTTCTTGCCAACAGAGACAGGCATTTTGAAAAGTGATAGAAAATAAATAGGGAGGCTATTAAGAACCGAACGAATGAGTGTGACCCTCCCTCAAATGGAAAGAAATTTACCTCTCCAAGATTTTAGTTTAGAGCCAATCTTGTCAATAATGGGTTGCCATGCAGTAATTCTTTTCAAGTTACCACCCAAAGGATATCCCAAGTATTTGATTGGAAAATTCTCTACTCTGCTGTGAAGCCTTCCTGCAATGTCTATAACTTGATCTTGCTTAATACCAATCCCCACAACACTGCTTTTAAAAAAATTGATGCACTAACCTGAGAGGGCTTCAAAAATTCTGAGACATCTTTTCAAATTTAAAAGGGAAGGTAAATCCACTGGGGAGAAAAGGATTGTGTCATCCGCATATTGAAGCAAGGATACCGGAAGTTGTTCAACAGTAATCTCTAGGATCAAGCCTAATGAGACAGCCTTTGAGATGATGGAGTGCAAACCTTCTGCCGCAAGAATAAAAAGAAATGGGGAGAGTTAATCCCCTTGTTTGAGGCCCCTTCCAATCTCAAATTCATCGCTTGGGGAACCGTTGATCAAAATAGCTAATTTGGAGGTTGATAGGCATTCAGAAATCCAGCTCCTCCATTTATCACCGAAACCCATAGCTTGTAGAACGTGCATGAGATATGACCAATCAATCGAGTCAAAGGCTTTCTTGAAGTCTAGTTTCCAGATGATGCCTTTTTGTTTATTCTTCTTGAGGCTGTGGACCACTTCATTGGCGAGCAGGGCACTGTCCATGATACATCTTCCCTCGATGAAGCCAGATTGTTGTAACCCAACTAAGGAGGGCAGCACCTTTTTTAATCTTGATGCCAACAGTTTAGAGATAAGTTTATACAATCCGTTTATCAATGTAATTGGCCTAAAATCATCAAGTGAAGTGGCATCCAGTTTCTTCGCAACCAAGGTGATGTAGCCGGTGTTAACACCTTTAGGCAGCTTTGCATCTTCATAGAATTTAATCACCATATCTAGGAGATCGAATTTGAGGAGCTCCCAGCATCTCTTGTAAAAAGAGAAGTTGAAGCCATCTGGTCCGGGAGATTTGGAGCTGTCACAACTCCAAACGGCATCCTTTAATTCCTCTAGAGAGAATGGCCTCTCCAATTCAGCCGCTTCGAAGGGAGATAAGCGCTTGAATTGCAAGAAACCAATCGATGGTCTGCGAGTATTACTGCGAGAATACAGATTTGAGAAAAAGTCTCTCGCGGCATCCTTGATTGCAGTTGAGTCCCTAACCATATTATCATCAGATTGGATTTGATCAATTCTGTTCTTACGACCCCGATTACAAGCGGAGATATGAAAAAATCGGGTGTTGCGATCACCCAATTTACACCAATTAATTCTAGCTTTTTGTCTCCAGAGCGATTCACTTTGTTTGGACTTCACGGCAAGATCAAGTTTCAGGTCTTTCACTCTATTAGATTCCTCCACCGTCAAGTCTCTAGTTTCAGCTATTTTATCTAGATCATCAATCTCTTTTTGGATAGACTTGATGCAAGAGTTGACGTTCCAAAAAACATCTCGGTTCCAAGCAGCTAAGAGACGCCTCATCAGACTCAGCTTTTTCAACAGGTTAAATTTACCAGGGTACGCTGAACAGGCTTCATGCCACATACCCCTGATAATATCCATGAATGAGGGGTGATCCCACCATGCATTAAGAAACCGAAAAGGTTTTTTCCCTGGAGGCCCTACATCTTGATATAGAAAAAGAGGAACATGATCTGAACTTTGCTTACTCCCTGATTTGAGATGTAGGAATGGGAAGTGAATGAACCAGTCTCCTTCAGCAAAGATCCTGTCAATGCGACTGAAGGAATTGAGATTTCCCCAAGTGTAGAGTCTGTCATTTAAGTTGAATTTGATTAAACCAATCCCCTCCACAAATCTTCTTAAAGCTGCAGCACCTCTTGCTGAAATACGACCACTTTTCCAGTCCGAGTTTATTAGGGTTTCGTTGAAATCCCCTGAAACGAGCCAAGGAGAATTGAACTGAGATTTCAAATCCAGGAGATCTTGAAACATCTGGATGCGAGAAGTAATATTGGAGCTGCCATAGATGCCGCAAATTGTAACGTTAAGGCCCGACTGGATGAGAACCCCTTCAACAAGAATCCATTGATCAGAGGTATTGACCAAGGAAGGCTTAAAGTAATCTTCATCCCAAACTAGCAACATCCCACCGGCGAGGCCTCTTGAGTCAACTGAAACAAAGGAGATATTGCCGGCACCCCATACTTTATGAAAGAAAGGGAGATTAACATTAGAGCACTTAGTGTCACTTAAGAAAAGGAATTTTGCATGCAACCGGGACACTAATGCACGTACATGTGCTTGCTTGGCAGAGGAGCAGACACCTCTGATGTTCCAATTTATAAAACTAAACATAAAAGAGAAGGCTAACGCTGAAAGAAAACCGGGCACAAAACTAGGCAGTCCCACGAGACCGCACCCACTCAAAAGCCTCTTTGTCCACTAACTCTTCGATGAGAAGATCAGTCTCTGTTTCTTTATCTGTTCTGTCCCAACCTACAAGGTCACCAATTCTATTCGTTTCTTGGACCTCAAGGGAATTGAAAGACACTGGGATAATTTTATAGCTTTCCTTCAGTATAAGTAATAAATGAACATGTGGCATTCCTCTTTTTTGAAACTCTGTGACGAAAGCATGTGCTGTTACTTTTCCTAATATATGCTTTTTAATTATTTGTTATTTGATATCCTGAAATTTGGCCCAGAACACTCTATCTACAAATTCCAGTCTGTTTTGTATTTTTTGTCCATATTTCAACTCATCCTTAATCTCTTGCCATTCGGGATTTCATGTTATTTTTATAAACAAATCTGGTTTTTCAAATCATTGAACCAATGTCATTGCATCCAAATATCGACGTCGCATATTACTTGGACCTTTGATAAAAGAACCTGGTAGTATGAGCCTTTTTACAACTGCATTTGCTCTAATTTCTCCAGCCATGACACTATAAACAATACCTTGATATAATTCTGATCTTATTTTTGATTGTTGTAGCCAAAAATAGTCGAGTCTTGTCGATTCGAGTTTTATATACATGTTAACCACAAATTGTTGGAGCAATCTTCCAGCCAAAAGAATTAAAGTTCGTTCATAATCTATTATTTGAAGCTTGTAGCAATAATATTCTCTACAAGAAACTTTTGATGTTGTGGGTCTATGCACTCCTGCATAAAAAGAAGATTTTTTAACAAATCAAATATTATACATAGAATATTAAAAAAAATTATTAGCAATGATAATAATAGCATGTACTTTGATCTTCTCTTCAAAATATGTCATTAGAAGATGAAAACACCGGCGTATCGTAGCTGTTATCGATTGTAATATTTCTAGATCCACCATTCAGACTATCTTGTTTATAAATATTTTGATGCCAACCAACTTCGCCTTTTGGAAAAAGTAGAGGGTATTGTAATGCATCATAACAACTGTAAAAGTGCATCACCCTATGCCTTTGTCTAGAATGAGTATGAACAATAATATCTTTCTCAAATGATACGTTACCTGTATTGCCTTCAATCTATATGGCAGCAACTTGATCCGTTGTAGGTGCATTATATACACGTCGATCGAGAGATAAGCTTGTATTGATACGTATTTTAAACTCGTCAAATGATGGAAAATCTTTTAACCATGCATAAGGATTTTCTTCAATAATATCCATCAACTTCTTTACTATATTCTCATTCAGTTGTCCTTCTTGCATTATTTGCATTCTGTTATGCAGTTCATTGTTAGTATCGTAAAAGTAAAGTTATAAAAATTTGGGACTATTTTCAGTTGGCACCAAACCAGTAGATAATGATAAAGTTGGCCTTGTATTTTGAATGTATAAACTCTGCACTTGGATGATGCTAGTTCCTTATCTAATTTAACTCCAAAATATGTAAATGAAAAAAATACTGTTATATGCTCTGATATTTTTCTGGAATTCTTGAGCTTCAGTTGTTGTAGAGGTGAATAGATGAAACACCCCGACCAGAATTTACCCAACATACAGTATTTACTGAATAACAGTGCCGACACGTGGCACAAACAGAATATTCAACAGAAATCCTGGCCCAGCGGCCCAATGACAATATCATGACACCCGACCACGGGTACAGTAACAACATTAGCACAACGGAAACGATTATAAACTCAATGTCAACAAATGCAAAGCCCAATGCAACTAATGGATCTGAGTCCTGCCCGAGGGGATGCCGCAGTCTGCCACGATGCATTCCTGCACATAGAACAACGTAGCCTGCCGATGGGGCAGGTGAGGGGTGAGATTCTCCATAATCTCACCGACACATAACCCATGATGAACATATCAGATACTCAACTGTCAAGAGCACATCAATACGGCATACAAGTAGTGAACAGAACTCTGGACAAATACAGTCACAAAGAACAATGCGGACTATGCAAATGTCCACCCCATCGACTATGCAATGCACTGACCATCTAAAACTGGGTGTACCATACACTAGTGCCCGACCAGGACACCTCAACTCAACTACATGTTGGGTAACCGACCCAGTCTCAACAGTCTATACAACGCATACTCTAGTCCTGACAGACTATACTCAACTGAGGTTCCTCATCGTATGTGTGAAGGCCCTCTCCCTGAGGGACCCACCATATTCAGGTATTGTTACATCACATCCCTCAGCCCACACCTCTTGGGTTTAATCCTTTACCATGCTGCAGCACTAGGGATTCAAACTCGGGACGTGATGCTTTTTATCCCCCTCAAGGAGAGCACCTTCACCAATTCATCTGCAAGAAAGGCGCCTTTTTTGTGAAGGCCCTCCCCTCGAGGGACCCACCAAATCCAGGTATTGTTACATCACTCCCTCCGCCCGATTAAATCCTTTTCCATGCTGCAGCACTAGGGATTCGAACTCGGGACGTGATGCTTTTTATCCCCCTCAAGGAGAGCACCTTCACCAATCCATCTGCTGATGAATTGTTGAAGGTGCTCTCCTTGAGGGGGATAAAAAGCATCACGTCCCGAGTTTGAATCCCTAGTGCTGCAGCATGGTAAAGGATTAAACCCAGGAGGTGTGGGCTGAGGGATGTGATGTAACAATACCTGAATATGGTGGGTCCCTCGGGGAGAGGGCCTTCACAGTGCAGATGGATTGGTGAAGGTGCTCTCCTTGAGGGGGATAAAAAGCATCACGTCCCGAGTTCGAATCCCTAGTGCTGCAGCATGGTAAAGGATTTAATCGGGCGGAGGGAGTGATGTAACAATACCTGGATTTGGTGGGTCCCTCGGGGGGAGGGCCTTCACAAAAAAGGCGCCTTTTTTTGTGAAGGCCCTCCCCCCGAGGGACCCACCAAATCCAGGTATTGTTACATCACTCCCTCCGTCCGATTAAATCCTTTACCATGCTGCAGCACTAGGGATTCGAACTCGGGACATGATGCTTTTTATCCCCCTCAAGGAGAGCACCTTCACCAATCCATCTGCAGATAAATTGGTGAAGGTGCTCTCCTTGAGGGGGATAAAAAGCATCACGTCCCGAGTTCGAATCCCTAGTGCTGCAGCACGGTAAAGGATTAAACCCAAGAGGTGTGGGCTGAGGGATGTCCTGAATATGGTGGGTCCCTCGGGGAGAGGGCCTTCACAGTATGATAACATACCGCTACTGTGCTTGCTGATCATCTAACCCGGTACCAAAACAATCTCATAATCTCGTGAGCCTCGCTCACCGGGTAGCCGGCAACCAGCACGGACCATACCTAATCAACATCACAAACCGGTCCCCGGGTAAAATCACAACACAACACGGCATCAGCAGTCACCACAACAAAAACAATTCTCAATATCCGATAAAAAACGACAAGTGATACTCATCCAACAATTATCAAAAGAAGCTGACAACAAACAAAGGACAACTGGCAACCGATGCCAACAATAATAGACTACTCACGACCAACGACAACAACTAACACCCTTAAACCGGCAACCTATGCCGACCACGGTCAACCGACTAAACTGAGGACTGACAACCTCCCAGGGTATGATCATGACATCTTGCAAATGAACATATCACATCACAGCCCAACAAAGCAAAAGCACATCTTAATCAAGACTGAGCCAAGACCAAAAGAATATCTTTTATTATTACCAATTTTATCTTCCGGGTCCCGTCACTGGACAAGCTAGGGTCGTACCAGGTTATCAATTAATTTCGGATGCCAGGTCAAAGAGAACCATACCAAATCTTACCATACCGGGTCCACGTCCCAAAATAACCATACCGGGTTCAGCAACCCAAAATTACCATACCGGGTTCAACAACCCAAAATTACCATACCGGGTTCAACAACCCAAAGTAACCATACCGGGATCAACATCCCAAAATAACCATACCTGGTTCAACAACCCAAAATTACCATACCGGGATCAACATCCCAAAATAACCATACCGGGTTCAACAACCCAAAGAACAACCGGGATCAACGTCCCCAAACCAAGTAACTGACCATAGCATCCCAAACTTAATTTTCAAACCATCGGGTCGTACCACTACTTTCCACGTGACAATTAAATCATCATCTCAAATTTCAATTTCCAATTTCCATTATCCTTTTCTCAATTATCCATAATCAACAGTCCAACATTAATCTCAACTCAATATCCAAGTATCAACAACACAGTCCAACAATCACAACAGCAATAACCACAGCAATCAAATAGCCAACAATGAACATCTCTGCAGTTCAATCAAACAACAAAGCACACAAAGTATTACAGGCAACATATCAAGGGTTATCCATCCTCACAACAAATATTACAAAGATATCAACAACAATAACCGTAAGATGCAATGGAACCTGTGTAGTTCCAAGACCAACCATCCCGGCTATCACGGGTGGAATGATGTATATGCAACCTCACCTTGGCCTGTTATTAACTCTGGGTTTCCACCACAAGTTCCAAAGCCGATTCCTCGTTGAAGTGCTCGGTATCAACTCCTATATAACACATAGTATGCGTACATAAGATGCACAGTAAATGATATGCAAATGAGATTTAGTACTGTAACCGTAAAATAAAATGCTAGCCGGCTCGGTTATCGCCCCGGGTTATACCATATTTAGCATCACCATTTACCATTATTAATCCATTTCCAAAGATAATATATCGTATTTATATCCGGGTATTATTCCGGTATTTAATACTTTGATAATACCCTTTCCAAAATATTTTTGATAAAAGTAATAATTTACTATAATATATATTCTTAACCAAAAGGAGATAGTTACCATAAAATAATTTTCTAGAATAAATAATCATATGTATATATTTATTTTTCCAGTAATGACAACTTACATATGTATTTCCAAAGGTAGTATTATATGTAATTGGTAAAATAATTTTCAAAATTTATTTCCATAATACATATCTCTTTTTTCTAAAAAGTATTTATAATATAAAAGTTTTGCAAATGATATAAATCATATTGGTATTATCTTAATTTCCAAAATAGTATGTCAAAGTAATTATTTTATTATTTTCTAGAACATAACCATATACTAAATATATGCATTGTATAATCATATCTGGTCAAATTATTCATTTTGTCCATTTTCCAAAAAATTATATAATTTATAAAACCATATATATTCTTCCAGAAAACATAATTTATAAATATATATTTTTTTATTATTTAACGGACTAGGCCAATTGGACAAGCCCAGCCTACTGCATAGGTTTATCCCAGCAACCCAGGTGTGAGCCCAAGCAGTAGGCCCAGACTTCACTCCAGCCCACAAGCTCCAACCCGAAACCAACTGGGTCAGACCCGACTCAAACCATGGCATAACCGGGTCGTCTTCAACCCGTGCTCACCTCGGTGAGCTGCAGGGCGGCAGCGCGTCGGGAAGGAGGCGGCACGGAAAGGAGACGTCGCGGGGAGGAACTGGTGGCGTGCGACGGCGGTGAAGGAAGACCGGCAGCTGCAACTCGTGGAGGCTGCGTCGGCGCCGCATGGAAGAGGAAGGAGGTGCGATCTGCAGCAGCGGTCGGCGAGCTGCTGGCTGCAGTGGCGCAAGGGTGTGGACGGAGGAGGAAAGAGGAGAAGAGAGGAGGAGAAGGCGGTGGCTTGTGTGGTGGTGGTTCGGGTGGCAGTGGTCTCGGCCACGGTGGAGAAGAGGAAGAAGAAAGGAAAGAAAAGAGAAGATGGGGTGAAGGGGTTGTCAAAATGACGGCGTGTGAGTGTGTTTGTTTCTTTTTTTTTTCTTTCCTGGTTTTATGTTTAGTGGCTGTTTGCGGTAGATGGTCACTGGTTTTTGCAGGTGAAGCAGGGAAGAAGAAGATAGAGGCGATGAAGATGGTGTGTACTGGAAGCAGATGAAGGCACAGCTATATAGGTAGTACACAATACTGGTAAATCACGGGTGAGGTACTGGTTACACAGGAAAGAGGCGGCTGAATAATTGAGCTGTCTCAATTATGTGATACTATGCAACATGTGAGGTGTGACCCTCCTGGACCAGAAAATATCTAATATATCTCCTTACCTTTATTTCTGGTCCGTTAACTCGAGGATAAACCCGACTTTTCTGAAGATTCCTGGACCCGAAAAATTCCAACTTTGGTCCGTAAAATCCGCAGAAAAATCTCGAGCGTGGAACAAGGCTCGGTTTCGGAATTCGATTCACGAATTACAATTAATTAATTACCCAAGATTAATTTTAATGGTAAATCACTGTATAAAAATTATTTATGGTACTGGTAAAAATGCAAAATTACATGGGTTGTTACAGCAAACCTTGTGTTTAATATTTTAACTTATCCTTGTAAAATATAAACATGGTTTAACAATTATTCTTTTATAAAATTCAAAATAAATTTCCAAAGATTGATTTATTAAATATCATAGAAATAAAAGATGAAATTTATTTTTAAATTATAATTAGTAAATTATTGTAACAAAAATATCATAGCAAAATAATGGTAATATTACTACCAATGTTGATTAGGAGAATAAAATTATTAATGGTAAAAATAATAACAATAATAATAATTTTGAGAGTAGTAAAAATAATGAAAATCGACTCGTTTGGTAAAATTCTTGATTAACCGCGATAAAATTTTATTAACCACAGTAAAAGTCAAAACAGCTTGGTAAAAATCACAAAAATTTTACCCGGGTCATTACAATAGACTATATAAATCATCATGATAGGTTGGTGAAGCTAATTTGATTTGTCCACTACTGCAATAAAATGAAGATGTTTCAAACTGGATTTTTTTGGCCCCACAATGTAGAAATGGCAAAATATTTACAAGTTTGTGCAACTCAGAACTTGAACGGTGATATTTAGTCGGTCCTGAAACAAATTTTATAAAATTATACAAAACAATGAAGCACTAAAAATTCAAAAAATTAAACTAAAACTAAATTTCTCATATGACACTAATTTAATATAATTTAACACTACAAAAAAGCGTGCGATTTGCGGCGTTTTTTTGGGACAAATTGCGGCGGTTTTGACCCCCGCATTTTGCTTTTCGTGCAATTTGCGGCGGTCGAAAAAACCGCCACTTTTTACGGCGCCACAAGCCAATTTGCGGCGGTTTGTTCTCAACCGCTGCACCAACCGCCGTAATTTGTTCGTATCAATTTGCGGCGGTTTTTTTGCGGCGTTTAAAACCCCCGCAATTTGCACGTAGGAAAAAACAAAAAACAGGACCTCCTGACCCCCACAAAACACTACACAAACCGCCGCAATTTGTCCGTTTTTAAAAAAATTCGACCGCCATTATTTGATACGCTAACCGC
>JAKUCV010001492.1:5091-17671 GCA_028386065.3 Turnera subulata | reverse complement strand
GTTGAAGAAAGTGAAGCAGCCAATCTCACCAGGTGGTCGTATCTCTAGCTTCCTCAATTCTATTTTTAGCCCTGGAAGTGGTAAGAAAGTGAAGATGTGTTCGGTTGGGGCGACGGATGATGTGACTTTCGAGCGCAAATCAAAATCTACGTGTTCTTCAGTTACTTCCTTTTCAAGGTCTTGTTTGAGCAAAACACCTTCTAGAGGGAAATCAGGCAATGGCAGCACAAAGAGGTCTGTTAGATTCTATCCTGTTAGTATCATTGTTGACGAGGACTCAAGACCTTGTGGTCATAAATGCATCTATGACGAGGATCCTGGGTTAATGCCTATGCCTCAAAGATTTGTTAGAAGTAAATCGAAAAGGGAGGAGGTTGGTAGAGGAGCAGATTATCTGAGGAGTTATCATCAAAAGACGAATAATAAGGTCAACCAGTGTGATTTCAGGGATTTCCAGAATTATGTTGCGGCTGATGATGATACTGATAGCGATGATGATGATGTGGAGAGTTGTTCAAGCTCTGATCTCTTTGAACTTGATCATCTCATTGGGATAGGAAGGTACAGGGAAGAGCTTCCTGTCTATGAAACAACTAATTTGAAAACCAATCAGGCCATTGCTAATGGCTTCATTCTGTAACTTTTTGTTGTAACCCAAATTTGAAAAGCATCAGTGTAAGTTGTAACTAATGTTTTGATCATTATCAAGAGAGTAACTTTATTTGTTTCTATTGTATTAAATTTGAAGCAATAGTTTAAGAGATATGGTACCCTGGCTAGGAGCCAGGAGTTAGCCGTGTGAATTCAGTGGCATAGCGAATGGTGAATATTCAGCATTCTTCATTCAAACAGTGAAGCGTTAAAGCAGAACATAAAGGTGAATTAACAAAGTGAAAGAGAAAAAAGTGGACAGGAAAAATAATCTTCGTTCCCATGACAACTGATGTTCATTGCTTTTTCACTGCCCAGGCACATGGCCTCAACCTCCACAAGTAGATTAGTTCTGCTTTATACCAAAAAGTCATAGTCTGGTAGAGTTAAAAAATGATTGCCATTGAAGGCTTTTCCTTTTTTGGTTTTTTGGGTTCTTCCCCTCCTTGGAATGATCTGACTACACAATCACAATGTTCCTCCTCTGGGAAGACTCGTGAGATTTTTTTTATCTCATGCAACAAAACTAACCACCAACTCTTGAAGATCAATAATAATAATAAAAGGATATTATTTTACAGTCTGATCAACTGAATTAGTAAATTAGCCTTCCACCTCAAGATAGTAGGGTGAACCGAATGGTTTAGTCCATTCTGTGACATAGTTCAAGATCAAAATATCGTGTTAAGTGTTCAAACATTCAAATTCTTTTTTTCGTCCTTTTGAACTGAGTTCAAAACTTCAACTTCGGCCACAAGGAAATGCTAATCTTACCAAAGATCTCATGTCGCAGATACCAAATAGTATGGATGAATATTTGAAAGATATTGCAGACAAGTAGGGTCTAGCGCAAGGAATCTCACAAGTCAAAATATAGCAGGATCAGACATGATAGCTAGCTAGCATAAATCCAAACCAACTTTTTCACCAAAGGAGAATGAAAAGTTTGGCGATCAACTCTATATATTCCATGGATGATATATGGATATGGGACACCAGTGCCTGAGTAATGGCCACCATCGTTGACTAATGAACCCCATCTTTGCTCAATTATGCCCACTTCAAAAGCAGAAAATGTAGGATTGGATTGGTGCCAAGAAGGAAGCTGCACAAAGCAAGAGAAATGCTTAATGTCACGTAGCGACATATTCTTCCTGCCATGATCAAAAGAGCTGTAATTAACAATCCTTTTTATAAAATTAGCTAGGCTACCTATCCTCAAAGAGGGTTTGGTGTATACAGAAAGTTCAAGTTGTGCGGATCATCCTGAGGATTCCTGATCACCATATAATTATGTCTTCGGTGACGATCACTTTTGTGCAATCTAAATTAATCAACCATATATATGACATGATCTCAGTTTTTGCAATATCCGGAGATATATATATATGGAATGCTTGGAGTTGCAGATTTTCACCAATTTTAAAGACACTGAAAATAACAAATCAGTAACAGAGCATCCAACCATATTCCACTATTGACGACACTATTGTGCCAGTAAGCAATAGTGGACGTGTTTCTCACCAACCTTGCAAGAATTTGTGGTACATACCATAATGGGATTATAATTTTGTAACAACACCATGTGGTGCAATACTAATAAAATGATGCATCAATTAAGCCAAGGACCACTTACCAGCTCCAGTAGTACTTGAGGCCTCCCACAATTTGTCTTAATGGAAGGGTGCAAGTTTGGTCACATACGATGCTAACCTCTGGTTACAGTACGCATACACTGTATATGCATGTATTTGTGTGGATTTTTTAGCTAATAAGATGACGCAACGGAGCTGTCACTTAGCCAAGATATTGACTAAACCCCATTGTCTTATTTGTATTATTAAGCAGAAAGAAAATCTATCCCAATTTTTTTTAAAAAATTATTTCTTAGCAAATGCTTGAATGATGTACAATAAATGAATGCCACTTGATAGCATATAAAAGAGCTGATATATTTATAACCAGTCGCATCTGAATAGTAAGGAACTCTTGTTTTTGTTCGCTCTAGTAAGGAACGGGATAATTGCACCGCGAGTCCTATATGAAACGCCCCGACCGGTATTTACCGTACACAGTAAACACGTGCCGGAACTGTAACAACCTGACCAAATAAAGCCTAACATACAGTGTATACAACAGAAATTCGGGCTCAACAACCCAAAATAAAAACATCAAAAACAATATAACCGGCCCAATGGCCCAACAATAGCAATATAATGCACAGCGGAAGACTTAATAACTCACAAAACACTATATGCGACACTGATGCAAACTATGGATCCGAACCCTGTCCAAGGGATAACGCCGCAGCCTGTCTGGAATGCACTAAACCTGTACCACAAATAATCCATCCTACGGGATGAAAGCCCGCAGGTGAGGGGTGAGTCCGAAGTGCTCACCGACGAAGGATAGACAATCAATATGCAACACTATAAATTACTCAAGTCGAAAACAAGGAAAAACCGCCAAAATACATACCAAACCAAAAACTCGACCCAAAACCGGTCCAAGACCAAAAAGACTAAATCAAAAATCCATTTTCCAATTTTATCTTTTCGGGTCCCGTCACGGATAAGCTAGGGGTCAGACCTGGTTATCAACATATTCCGGGTGCCAAAACAAATCCAAGAGAACCCAGGGATCGACATCCCAAAAATACGAACCCAGGGATAGACATCCAAAATATAGTCACGGGATAGACATCCCAAGCATAGACATGCTTATCACAAGTAACCCAGGTCAAGGCCACCACAAAACAGTCTTAAACTATCGAGTCGTACCACTACTTAACACGTGACAATTATATTATCATCATTCAAAACAAAACTCACAGGGATCAACACCCCTAACCAAAATACCGGGATAGATATCCCAAACCAAACCAAGGATCAACATCCTTATCACAATTTATTATTTATTCCATTATTCTTATGGCCAAAGACACGATAATAAATATCCAAAAACCAATCAAGATACTGGGATAAACATCCCGACAACAATCAAGACCATGGGATAAACATCCCGAATCAAACCACACCAAATGCAACATCCAACAATGCAATAATCATCAAACACAATAACCGAGTAATACAGGCACATATTGAAGGAAATCCATCCTCACCTTGGTCGATTACTCAACTCCGGAAACAATGACCGGTCCCAAGCCCAGCCCAGAAACAGAAACAGCCCAACAGTGACGCCTAACTGTCTAGGCCCAACCCAAATCATCAGCCCACTAAAAAAAAAAATACCCAGGTTCGCGACCCGCCCGAAGGAAACGGGTCGTCGCAACCCACGGGTGCTCACCTTGAGGGCGACGGCGACGACACGGATCGATGCAGGTGAAACACCCCGACTACCATTTACCCAACCTACAATATTTACTGAACAATAGTGCCGACACATGGCACAGACAGTAAATACAACAGGGAAATCCGGCCTAACGGCCTAAAGATAATATCATGTCACCCAACCTCGAGTACAACAGTATCAAAAGCACAGCGGAAGCAATTTTAATAATTACAGCAACAGTATAAATCGACTCGATGCAATTATGGATCCAGATCCGTCAGAGGAGATGCCGCAGCCTGCCATGATGCATTCCTGCACAAAGAACAACGTAGCCTGCCGATGGGGCAGGTGAGGGGTGAGATTCTCCATAATCTCACCGACACATAACCCATGATGAACAACATAGCATATACTTAACAGTAGAGCACATCAATACGGCATACAAGTAGTGAACAGAACACTGAACAAATACAGTCACAAGAACAATGCAGACTATGCAAATGTCCAGCCCATCGACTATGCAATGCACTGACCATCTAATACTGACTGTACTATCCACTAGTGCCTGACCAGGACACTTCAACTCGACTACGTGTTGGGTATCCGATCTAGTCTCAACAGACTATACAATACAAACTCTAGTCCTGACAGACTATACTCAGCAGAGGTTCCTCATCGTATGGTGACATACAGTTACTATGCTTACTGATCTCCTAACCCGGTACCAAAACAATCTCAAAATCACGTGAGCCTCGCTCACTGGGTAGCCGGCAACCTGCACGGACCATACCCATTCAACATCACAAACCGGTCCCCGGGTAGAATCACAACACAGCAACAGCAACAGCAGCCATCACAGCAACTCGTAACCACAACAGCAACAATCCTCACCAATCTCGATCTCTGGGTATCGACATACCCTTAGAAATGACAATAGCCCAACTGTCGACCACAATCCGACAACCAACATATCTCATTATCCTATCAAAAATGACAAGTGATACTCATCCAACAATTATCAAAAGAAACCGACAATAAACAAAGGACAACTGGCAACTGATGCCAACAACAATAGACTACTCACGACCAACGACAACAACAACACCCGCGAACCGGCAACCTATGCCTACCACGGTCAACCGACTAAATTGAGGACTGACAACCTCCCAAGTATGATCATGACATCATGCAAATGAACATATCACATCACAGCCCAACAAAGCAAAAGCACATCTTAATCAAGACTGAGCCAAGACCAAAAGAATATTTATTATTATTTCCAATTTTATCTTCCGGGCCCCGTCACTGGACAAGCTAGGGTCGTACCAGGTTATCAATTAATTCCGGATGCTAGGTCAAAGAGAACCATACCATTCTTACCATACCGGGACCACGTCCCAATTTATCAAACCATACCGGGTTCAACAACCCAAAATTACCATACCGGGATCAACATCCCAAAAATACCATACCGGGATCAACATCCCCAAAATTATCATACCGGGATCAACATCCCAAAAATTACCATACCGGGCATGACAGCCCAACCAAACCAAGTAACCAAACCAAGTAACCGACCATAGCATCCCAAAATTAATTTTCAAACCATCGGGTCGTACCACTACTTTCCACGTGACAATTAAATCATCATCTCAAATTCAATTTCCAATTTCCAATTTCCATTTTCCTTTTCTCAATTTTCCACAGTCAATAGTTCAACATCAATCTCAACATAATATCCACAGAATCAATATCATAGTCCAACAACCACAACAGCAATAATCACAACAGTCAAATATCCAACAACGAACATCTCAACAGTTCAATCAAACAATAAGCACACAAGGTATTACAGGCAACATAACAAGGGTTATCCATCCTCACAACAAATATCACAAGAAATCAACAACAATAACCGTAAGATGCAATGGAACCTATATGGTTCCAAGACCAACCATCCCGGCTATCACGGGTGGAATGACGTATATGCAACCTCACCTGATACTCCTCGGAAGCTGGTATCCGGTTAAGCCTTGATATTCCCAGAAGATCCACTTCCGAGCTCGCCGGAAAATTCCTGAGGCTGCCGGAACCTCGCCGGATTCCGGCCAAGTACTGTTCGCAGAAACCAAGACCCACAGAAACAACACCTTCTCTGATACTGCCAACGTCTACTCCAATCAACAACAACAACAGCACCACCGTCACCCGTGAGTAGCAACCCAACTGCCCATTAAACCTTAACCAACACACCATTCCCACTGCCACAGAAGCAACGTCAATGGCTTCCAACCACCATCACAAACCGACCCAAACCAAGCCTAGTTCATCAACACAAGCCACAAACAGAGAGCACAACAACAAGACAAGACCCGATTAGTCCAAACCGTCACAAATTGGGTTCAGGAAGAAGAGAAAGAAAAAGGAAGGGAGAGGGACAAGGATCGGCGCCAGTCCTTACCCACGCGCGACGACGGCGGCAGATTGGAGGAGACCAAGGCGACAACACGACGATGACGAGTAGCAGAGGTCGACGACAACGATTGGTGGAAGGGGAGAGACGATGGCTGAGTGTGGCTGTCGGCAGCAGCAAATCGAGGAGGACTCTGCCAGGTGTCCAAACTCAACCCGAGATACCGCTTATACCCTTAAGCGACATCTCGTCCTCTATAAGAACCAAACCTCATGACTGGCAAACTCACACACAGTCATGGACTCTCCAATCCGATCTCGAACTACCTCAGACTCCGAGAACAACAGCTATATCGGTGGCACTGCCTTCCCGACAAGCTCCGATGTAGAACCGCCAAAGAAGCGCTTCAAGACAAACATCGTCGGTCTGAAAGAACACATGGTCGTCTCCAGCAAACGGCGAAACAAGCGTGCTGGCAAGAAAACTGAGGATAGAAAGGGCAAGGCAACAGCTGAAAGCAGCACTCCACAGCAGACTCTGACGCAGCTGAACGTCTCACTGAAGAAGATCAGCTCGGCAGTGATGCAGATAGAACTGGCGTGCGCGGAGCTCTTTCCTCACGTCAAGAATATCCAAAAACTTGTAAAAGATCTAGAGAAGCAAGTAGCTCCATAGAGTACTTCTTCTCCTGTTGTAAAACCATTATGAATTAAATAAAATAAGTTTCCTTTTTAAATCAAAATTCTTATGTTACGAAATCTTATGTTAAACGAAAAATCAAAACATCTCAAGGCAAAATAAAACTTAACAATAAGAATATAAAATTAAACATAAAGAAATTAAAAACAAATTCGTTTAACAAAACCAAAACATAAATAAGTTAAAACAAAACATGTTTTCATGATCGGGCTTGTATCGGACGTAAACACCCTCGAACCCAAGAAACGTAACACGTGCAACTAACGGTGACGTCGGTTTCCCTCGTGAAAAAGACGTCCTTTAACTCGCAAGGCGATGATCACGAGAGCGTCCTGTGTGCCTCGAAGGAAACGTTACCCACTTGTCCACAAATTCCGCATGAGCCAAAAACGTCTGTCAAGTCTCGTATCCCTCCATGATGTCCGAACAGGTGGAAGCTTGTCGCACATGCGCTCTACTCGAGGTACGGTCCCATTAGTCTAGCCACAACGGTCATGGATGCATGTGATAAAAGATGCAGGAAAATATAGAAAAACTATGAAAAGAAAGGACAAAGTAGCCAGGGTGAAAGAAAATCGCGAGATGGAAAAGAGCTGAAAATGCTGGCATTTGTAGCCCGAAAAACGTATAAAGTAACGAAGAAATACATGAAGCAACAGAAAAATTTTCAAAAAACAAGATCTTGAAAATCGAAAACAGTAATCACGCTCCCCACAAGAGTATAAAAGATGGAGCGGTGAGGTGTAAATCATCAAAAGCATCTTGAAGCAAACAAACGCTCAGGCAAATAAAACACAACGTTCAAAAAACAAAACCCCATGCGTCCAAAACACGATGCCTACTCCATCATCCGTCTTCTTCGTCGAAGGTGCCAACGTAGGCAGAAGAAACCGGCTGGCCTACAGCATGATCAACGAGCGTCCAGAAGAACTACCAAACTAGCTCGGCAGAATGCCACGTCTGGTCTTCGTCGACGAACTCTACTCGTCGAGGTTCTTCGTCACTCCCATGGAAGAGACGTTCTTCCTAGAGGACCTTGGAACTCTGAGGACTTCTTACTACGGATCGGCCAACTCCGTCATGTTTTTCATCTCTGAAAGACTTCAGGAGTTCAACCTAGAGTCCACTTGCCACTTCCTGGAGCAAAGTACCTACTACCAGCTCTCGATGACTGCCCAAAGCATGCCCAGAGTAACTCGTCTGCTCGCAACTTGGCCAAAGGCCCGACTACTGGTGTGGAACTGCAGAGGAGTCGCTAGGCGTTCCCAGGAGTTCTCGCGTACCCTGAGGGACCTGAAGAACCAGTACAAACCAAACATGGTTCTTCTTATGGAGACCCAATGGCAGCCTGAAGACGATCACGGTCTCATCCCACTTCGGTTCCCTCAAGCAAACCGGTACGAGCTTCCTGGCCAGAACAACAGGGGCGGCATGTGGTTCTCGTGGAGCAACAGCATCACGGTCAACATCAACAGTGACCCCAACAGCTTCAGGGTCAATGTCGTTCCAAGGCAATGAATGTATTTTTATTTTTTATAAAATATCAATGTAATATTTATGTTTGTAATAGTAATATTGGCAATATTAATAATATTTATATTTTCGCTTATTAATGGCATCATTACCTCTTATTTGTATGTTCTGCGACAGCTGGCGTCCCTTGACTGGATCCATGATGCACTAACTAAAATGATATAAAATAATAAACAAATGGAGCGAACTATGCAAATAAGAACAACAAACACACAAGGACTGCCCAACAAGACCTAACGCCCGCTCCGCTACCAAAATGAAACGCCCCGACCCGTATTTACCGTACACAGTAAACACGTGCCGGAACTGTAACAACCTGACCAAATAAAGCCCAGCATACAGTGTATACAACAGAAACTCGGGCTCAACAACCCAAAATAAAAACATAAAAAACAACATAACCGGCCCAATGGCCCAACAATAGCAATATAATGCACAACGGAAGACTTAATAACTCACAAAACACTATATACGACACTGATGCAAACTATGGATCCGAACCCTGTCCAAGGGATAACGCTGCAGCCTGTCTGGAATGCACCAAACCTGTACCACAAATAATCCATCATACGGGATGAAAGCCCGCAGGTGAGGGATGAGTCCGAAGTGCTCACCGACGAAGGATAGACAATCAATATGCAACACTATAAATTACTCAAGTCGAAGACAAGGAAAAACCGCCAAAATACATACCAAACCAAAAACTCGACCCAAAACCGGTCCAAGACCAAAAAGACTAAATCAAAAATCTATTTTCTAATTTTATCTTTCCGGGCCCCGTCACGGATAAGCTAGGGGTCAGACCTGGTTATCAACATATTCCGGGTGCCAGACCAAATCCAAGAGAACCCAGGGATCGACATTCCAAAAATACGAACCCAGGGATAGACATCCCAAATATAGTCACGGGATAGACATCCCAAGCATAGACATGCTTATCACAAGTAACCCAAGTCAAGGCCACCACAAAATAGTCTTAAACCATCGAGTCGTACCACTACTTAACACGTGACAATTATAATATCATCATTCAAAACCAAACTCACAGGGATCAACACCCTTAACCCAAATACCGGGATAGACATCCCAAACCAAACCAAGGATCGACATCCTTATCACAATTTATTATTTATTCCATTATTCTTATGGCCAAAGACACGATAATAAATATCCAAAAACCAATCAAGATACTGGGATAAACATCCCGACAACAATCAAGACCATGGGATAAACATCCCGAATCAAACCACACCAAATGCAACATCCAACAATGCAATAATCATCAAACACAATAACCGAGTAATACAGGCACATATTGAAGGAAATCCATCCTCACCTTGGTCGATTACTCAACTCCGGAAATAATGACCGGTCCCAAGCCGGCTCCTCGGGAAACAGCCCGATATCCGAACCTATACAACAAAACAATATATACACATAAATGCACATAATCGGTATGCTATGATGCCAAAACTGCGAAATAACCCATCCCGGTTACATATCTTTTATTATCATCTTTTACCGAAAATATTATACCGTACGTATATCCGAATATAATTTCGGTACCATACTTTAATCAAATCTCTTTTCAAAGTATTTTTCATAAATTAATTATACTTTGTCTTCCAAAATAATAACAATATAATTTTCCTAGAAATTATATCATATATATGTATTTTCCAAAATAATTTCATAAAAATTATTTACCATATAATTATTTTCTAAAAGAAAATAATTATACATGTATATATATTTTCCCAGAAATAATAACATATTTATATAATATTCCAAAAAATATTTTCATAATACATATCTTTTCCAAATAAACATAATATTAATTTTTCAAACAAACAAAGTTATTTTAATTATCAAGGAATCAAGGAATATATATATATATATATATATATATATATATATATATATATACACATATATTCCAAAACACTATAATTGAAACCTTTTATATTTTTCTTAGAATAATATATATTTTTTTCCAAAAATGATTTTATTCCAGAAAATAAATGAATATATATATATATATATTATTTCTTTTTTTTAACTGGACTGGGCCATGAACAGTGAGCCCATGCCCAGTCCAGAAACAGAAACGGCCCAACAGTGAGGCCCAACCCAAATCATCAGCCCACTAAAAAAAATACCCAGGTTCGCGTCCCGCCCGAAGGAAACGGGTTGTCGCAACCCACGGGTGCTCACCTTGAGGGCGACGGCGACGGCACGGATCGATGCCGGCGACACGGACTCGGAGGCGCGACGAGCAAGGCGACGCGGTGTCGCGGTGGTGGCTCGCTGCTGCGGCTGCTGGGGTTCGTCGTCGGCAGCGGCGCAAAGGGGCAGATCCGACTGGTCTGCTCCTCGGGTCTACGGCGCGTCACGGCGTGTCGGCAGGCGGAAGACCACGGGGAAGGCGGCGTCGAGGTCGCGTCGGCTCGGTGAAGACGGTGTAACGCCCCGAATTTTCATAATTTGATTTTTTCGGAATTTTCAAAATTTTATTCCAATTTTACCCTTGGGATATTTTCGAGGTTTTAGTTGAAGGAATAAATTAATATGTCTTTGAAATGTCGATTTTGAGTTGGTATTGTCCATGGTTCGGGTCCCGTGGGAAAACGGAGTCGAAATCGGGGAGAAACGCGGAGTTTAATATAGGGTACTGCGAAACTACGTCGTTTTGGGACTGGTTGTTTAAAAAAAAAAAAGCGCGTTGACCAGGGGTTGACCGCGCCTAGCGGACGACGGGTCGTCCACTAGGGCGGCCAACCCTAGCCACACACCTTTAACTTTTCTTTTTCTTTTCTTCTTCCTTATTTCTTTTCCTCATCTTCTCTAACCCGGCCGCCGCCCCCATCTCCTCTTCTTCTCCCTTCTCTTCTTTCTCTTCTCGCTCTCTCTCCCTCTTCTCTTTCTCCTCACTTCACTCTTCCCCTTTTCCTCCCGTCGTCACCTACATCCCATCTTCCTCACCTTCCTTTCCTCTCTCACGAACCCACAAGAAAACCGCCGCCATCACTTCCTCTCATCTCCTCCTCTTCTGCTTCACGCCGCCGAGGACGAACGGGGGCGAGGTAGACAGCAGAGGACGAGCCCGAGACCGCCAGCGCCGCCGCCGTGTCCGTTGATTACCGGTAAGCGCCGCCCTTTTCTTTTTCGTTTCCGTTTCTTTTGGGGTTCTGTTATGCTGATGGGTTTCGTTTGTGGTTGTGTCGATTATGTGCTGTTGGGTGGTGGCCGGACGGGGGCGGGTTTATGCGGTGTGTGGTGGTTGTGTTGTGGCTTGCTGTGTTGTCTGTCGGGTTTGCAGATTGTTGTTGTTGGGGTCGCCTTCGTGCGCGTGGACTGTGTGGGTGTGTGACGGACAGAGAGGTGCTCGGGTTGCTGTGTGTGTTGGGTCACGTCTGGTGCCGGCAGAGGGCAGTGTTCGGTTCCGGCAGTGAGGTTCCGGGTAAGGACTCACTCTCCCATCCGTTTCTTTTCAATTCTGAATTTCAAAGGGACCCATGTGGAGTTCTGTTTGACGTTGTGGTATTGTTGTTTGATTGTTGAATGGATGGTTGATGTGTGTGGGCAGATTCGTTGGGGTCGATTTGGTGGTTTTTGGGTGAATTCCGGCAGGGTCACCGGAATCCGGCGAGGCTCGGGAATTTTCCGGCGAGGCTCGGGAATTTTCCGGCGAGACTCGGGAAAATTCCGGCGAAGGCTCGGGTCTCGATTTTCGGCATTTTAACGGTATACTAGATGTACAAATTTGTATTCAATTATGGCATGTAATAGTAATTCGGAATTTGGGGTTATGTATTTAACTGTGATTAGTGGAAACCGAGACGGGTAGAACCTTAGGCCGGTAAATACCGACACGGGTAGAACCTTAGGCCGGGATGGACTTGGACTCGGATTGACCTTGAACCTTAAGTAACGGGCTTTGAGCCCAATTCTATAATTAATTAAATAAGGACTTAAGGAAGTGGGCTTTAGGCC
>JAKUCV010001491.1:17791-55844 GCA_028386065.3 Turnera subulata | reverse complement strand
GTGATCCATCAGCCATTCTGCATTGGAATAATGCTTTGGAGGTCTCATACCTCTCATGCCTAGCCTGCTCCTCAAAGAGCATCTTAAGGTGTTCGATCATATCGAACGCCCCCATTAGCTCATGTTGCTTCTGTATTTCAGATTCCATGGCCATAAGCATGAAGCATGAAACATCCACTGCATCATCAAGATGCTTCTTATAAGCATCTCTTTCTGCCCTTGGAGCATTAGGCGCCGGTTCAATCGGAACAGGCCCTTCGAGGACATACAGTTTCTTTTCTTGTCTGAGGATGATCCTCAGATTGCGATACCACTTTAGGAAATTGTTCCCATTAAGTTTCTCCTTCTTAAGGACAGATCGCAATGACAATGTACCTGTGTTTTGTGCCATGGTAATTCTACAACAAAGATCAATTCACACAAATAAGAGTCATGCATACATAAATCATTTAACAAGGGATTTAATTAAATGATGCTCATACTTGAATCAATTAAAAGAATAACAAGTAGGCCAAGATCCATATTTCACTATAACATAAGTCAGCTTTGGCTGATAAGCCTATATCATAGTTATTTAGGTAGACAACTCTTTGTCAATTACATCTCTATGTAACTCTTGGATAGTTGAGTGAACAACAGCTTGTTCAAGTCTATCTTATAGACATTGCTCAACCCTTGCCTCTAGGTCCTTAATCCTATTAAGATAACCTAGTTAAGTCCAATCCCACAACAAGCAATCGAGATATTACAATTATCCACTCGCACCTTCTTAGGATAAACAATGGCACCCTACTTTGGCAGAAACTACCAATTGTTGATCTTAAGCTTGATGAGTGCTTATCATGGAAGGCAACTAAGAACTTAATATTTCATCAATATATGTTCATACATCTCATGCATAAGTTCAACAAAGCATACATTAATGTTATGTAAATTTGGAGGCCAAAATAACATGTGAAACATCGATGTTCAACATGGAACATCGATGTTGTTACATCAAAAATTCTGGCCGAGACTCAAGAACATCGATGTTGGACTCTACAACATCGATGTTTTGAGTAATTGAGCTCCAGACAACTTTGGCCGAGTCTCAAGAACATCGATGTTGGACTCTACAACATCGATGTTTTGAGTTCCAGCATTGTTCAGGACTTGGCAGTAGCATAATAACATCGATGTTGGAATAGAACATCGATGTTGTAATTTTCTGAACCCCAAAACATCGATGTTTAAATATAAACATCGATGTTGTTTGAATTCTGGAATTTCAACCAAATTGGCCGAGCTCAAATAACATCGATGTTTAACTTTTAAACATCGATGTTGTTGAGAAGTTGCATGAGAACATCGATGTTTGTCCTACAACATCGATGTTTTAGTGATTCGGCCGAGGCCAATCATCATGCCAACATCGATGTTGGTCACACAAACATCGATGTTTTGGCCCAAATTTTCATGAACAACAATTGCTCGAAACACAAACCGACACTCGGTTTTTCTTAGTCGAACCCTTCGACCTACTGCCATATGCTCTTGATTGACATCTCATATCAATCAACTACTCGGTTTTTCAAAACTCTTTTGACAAAACACTCAACATCAAACACATATATCACATATACAATTGAAATCAACATACAATGATCATGCTACATCTCACATAACATATCATTTGTACATGCATGAACATATCACCATATGCACATATACCCGGTTCAGAGCTTCACAAGAAGGCTCCGCTACCACTGTAAGTTTCCTAAGAGCTATATGACACTCATACAAAGGCTCATAAAGCAGCGGAAAGATAGGAAACTACCCTAGAACCACATGTGAGGCTACAAAACCGAATAACAATTTTTACTTACTTGGAGATTAGGATCTTTCACCTAATTATAAGTATAGAACCAGCAAGAGCAGGATGAAAACGTCCCCTCCTCTACGGTATCCACACGAACCTTGATCGTCCCGGAAACGTCACACGCATCCAAGAACGGGCACTCCCACTTGGTGTGCTAGCAACTAGAATGGGAGCTTGTGTATATGGGTGTGTTTGTACTTCCTTCTTTCACACAAAGAAGAGAAGCTTCAGAGAGTGTTTTGGGTGTCTCAAAAACGTGGAGAAGGGCAGAGAATGAGCTAATGATCTGATCAATTAGCCACACAAAAACCCCACTCAATAAGCATGATTGATTAGTGTTAATGGCCAACACTTTGGCCCCATGATAATGACTTTCATTATTATGCTTCCACTAAAACACAACCAGACATAAAACACTCACAAAGCACTAAGTTTGACCCAATAATTCTGGTAATTAATGTGCCAAAACGACCCTGGTTCAACCATGGTCCAACCACGGTCCAACCACACCCGGTCCAACCATGGTCCAACCACGGTTCGACCACCTGCCCGAATCAACGGTTCTATGTGTGTGACCCTGTAGGCACTTGTAACGTCCGGCAATGATTGTAAAACTCATTTTACAATCATAAACAAAGAGCGGCGTCTAGCAACACATCATTGCTACCCGAACGACAAGATCATTACTGATTCTCTATGCCTCGGAATATGTCATCGTCCTTTCGTCAAATTATCAAGATCAAACATGAGACATGGAATATGCCAATCTCATATATGTCTAATCTATGTTTCTTGATCCCCGAGTTAACTGTATAAAACGGATACCCGTGATATCAACATATCACCTAATCCGAGCATGGCCATGCATTTCACAGTTCAACTCTATCAAGAAACCGTATGATAATACACCCGTTATATGGGTCGAACGAATCCCATCTTGATCAATCAAAACCCACTACATACTCGTCATATACCCAATGATTACCCTTATGTCCACCCAGTTACGGGTGACTAGGTATAATATCAAAGCATATGATTCATATGTTGGATACCTTGACGATCTCAGGTCGAAGGACAACACATCTATAAGAAACACTAATGACAAACATATAACGTTCCATGTAGTGTTCTTATGTGGGTCGGTCCGGTCCACAAGTTCTCTAACTTGTACCCGTATGTAGAATTCATATCACATATAAATTCACAACATACGCTAGTCTTAATTTATTATTACAACCCGTCCATAATAAAAAACCGACTAGGGACATTTAAGAATATATCAAATATATAAACTAGGGTTATAAATATGTGCAAGTAATTATCTCATAATCATATTTATTGGAATAACCTCAATGTATATACATGACTACAATCATCCATAGATTGGCTTTTGGGCATATAACTAACATTTATTGCATCTCAAGTAGTTATTCAAGGATACAATTGTGTCCGTTTTACATGGCCAACCTACATGTTTACCCGACCCGAATATGCAAATCTTACAGTAGAGCAGTCTTTTGATAGACTAAACATCACTGCTATTAAAGCAGGAATAGCCAAGTACAACCCGTTTCTATTACCCATGAACCTGCTTCAAGCTTTTGAAAATGTTGTTGGTATTCTAGGGGCAAATGCAAGGACGGATTCAGGAATATTTTTTATTATAGGCAAAAAAATAATAAATAATAATTCTAAATTTCAATCCAATATATGTGAAAGAAATTTTTCAAAACTTATACACTTTACAGTAATGTTAATTGTAGTGTTAATTTTAATGTGAAGTTAACATTACAGTGTTTCAGGCTTTTCTTTTTTTTGATAAATCAATCTCGCATAATATTCATAAAAATTAAAAGTCTTTTTTAATTATTGGCATTTAATTTTAGCTTTTCTCTAAAACACATTAGATCGAAGTTGGATTTGGTAGATTTGATTCAGCGACTTTTATGGCTATTGGTTATTTGTTTGGAAAGAAACGGATGAAGAGTTGAATAATTAAATAAAATAGCCAAAAATGATAACTATGATTTTTTTTATGCTAACAAGATAAATGCAGTTAGTAAAAATAGGAGAAGGATTATAGACTCCACTACATCAAATTTATTTTTGGGCGCCTAGTCATTTATGGAGTTTTTGAATTTAAGTCATTAAAGATCAAGAGATTTCCACATTAATTAGATGAAATATTTCCACATTAATTTTTTTTTTTATGATCTCAGTGTAGTCACCTGCCTACAGTGACTACACAGTAGATCCGTCACTGGGCACATGGGCTAATGTTGATACTTGATAATCACATTAGCCTACACTGTAGATCCGTCACTGGACACATGGTGTAACGACCCGGATAAAATTTATGTTTTTACCAGGACTGTAAAAAATCTTGTACAGTAATTTATCTTATGAAATTAATTTTGGGTAATTATTTCAGGGTAAATTATGCATCGGATTCTGAAACCGACCCTTACCCCACATTTCCGATTTTTCTGCGGATTTTTCGGACCAGAGTTGATATTTTTCGGGTCCAGAAATCTTAAGAAAAGTCAGGTTTAACCTCGAATTATCGGGCCAGAAATTAAGTCAAGGGGGTATAATAGTTATTTTCTGGTCCGGACGGGACACGACTGCATAATTGAGTCATGCAGCCGCCTCTTTTCTGTGCTGCCCGTGACTCTTCTGTGCAACCTGTGAAACTTTTTCCTTTTCTTTTCCCGTGCCTTCTCTGCTTCCAGTGCACCTACACCATTTCTTCTTCCCTGTCAACTTCTTTTCCCTGCAAAACCACCACTGCAAACTCTTCCCAGTAGCCATCGTCTTCGTGCAAAATTCAAACACCCAGTGCAACCTACACACAAAACCCATACCAAAAAATAGTAAAAAAACAAACACCACACACCTCAGCCAATCAGGCGCTGCCACGTCATCGCCACCTTCCTCTCCTCCCACGGTTACTGTTCACGAGGGAGTGAACCGAGCCACCTCTTACTCCACCACCCCCACCATCGCCTTCTCCTCTCGGTCGCCGTCTTGACGAACCCATCGCCGCCCGCCCTCGCCGCTCGACGCGTTGAAAACAACCGAGGACCCGACGGCCATTTCACTTGGACCCGTCGCCGCTGCTTCCTCCCTCGCCGACGACAGCCTGCAGCCACGTCCAGCAGTCGATCGCCTTCTGTCGTCGCCTGCTCGTGCTCGTCGTCACGCCTTATTCCGTGTCTTGCCTCGCCGCGCCGTCTCGTCACCCGCTAGGTGAGTTGCAGACCTGTGGGTTGAGGATCCAGGTGGGTTTGACCCGTCTTCACAAGCGGGTCGTGACTTGGGTTGAAGTCTTGGGCCGCGCGGGTTCTGGGCCGGGTGTGGCTTGGACCTGCTGTGGTCTGGGCTTTGACCTGGGCCTGGTCTTGTGGGTTGGGCTGAGTTTGGATGTGGGTTGCATAGTATGGCCCAGTCCGGTTAATTAAAAAAAGAAAATAAATGTATATATATAATTCTGGAATTATAAAAAAATACATGACATAATTTTTCTGGAAATTATAAAAAAAGGTAGTATATGGTTATATTTTGTGGAATAAAAGAAATAATTACTTTCATATGATAATTATAACATAATTATTAAATTGTGGTAAATTCTCTTAAGGATATATAGGAAGTAAATGTTTTACCGGAAAATATATGATAAATACCTTTGAAATATGTTATAATAATACTCTTAGGAAGAGATATATATGTACATTAGCATTTGCGGAAATATTTTATGATAAGTATATTTTGGAAAATACGGCAGAAAAGTATATACATGGTATACGATTATATTTGTGAGGATAAATGAAATAAGTGCTTTGACACAATATTATTTTGGGAATATATATATATGGTCAATAATAATTATTTTGGAAAGTACATACTTATGAAATAAATAAGGAAAAGGTATTATCTAAGTGTATACCGGAATAATAACTGGGTATAAGTACAGTATGGTATTTTGACACAGGAATAATAAATGGTAAATGATGATGATAACGGGGTTTCACCGGGACGTAGATGAACCAGTTTAGGTTTTATTTTTACGGTATAGCATCATTTGCATTTATGTGCATCTTATGTGAGTATGTGCTATTGTTTGCTATTTAGGAGCTGGTAACGAGCAGTATCCCGAGGAACCGGAGCCGGGACAATTTGAGGACTTTCAGGAGTAGGGAAATCGGCTAAGGTGAGGATGGATAACCTTTGATATGTTGCACATAATACTGTGTTTGTTTCTCTGGTTATTATTTTGCCTGATTGAACTGCTGAGCCAATTGAGTTGATTTATGGTATTATTGCTGTTGTTGTTGATTGTTGATTGTGGACACACTGATATGATGAGATAATTGGATAATTGGAAGTTGTGTTGACGACTTATTTGTCACTAGGAAAGTAGTGGTATGACTATATGGTTAGAGACTGTTTTGTGGTGGCTATGATCTGGGTTACTTGTGATAAGCATGTCTATGCTTGGGATGTCTATCCCGTGATTATATTTTTGGGATGTCTATCCCTGGGATCTATATTTTTGGGATGTCGATCCCTGGGTTCTCTTGGATTGATCTAGCACCCGGAACATGTTAATAACCAGGTACGACCCTAGCTTGTCTAGTGACGGCGCCCGAAAGATAAAATTAGTAATAATAATAAATATTCTTTTGGTCTTGGCTCAGTTATTTTCTGGTTGTTTCTCTGTTATGTCTTTTGCTGGAATTTTACTTCGAAAGTATTGTGTTGCCTGCATATTACTGTTCATCCTTCGTCGATGAGCACTTTGGACTCACCCCTCACCTGCGGGGTTTCATCCCGTAGGATGAGTTGCCAGTAGTACAGGTACGTGGTTCGGCCAGCTCCTGTTTCTGCTCCACCAGTCCCCGGATCCATACCTCCGCTGCATCTCATTCTAAGTCTTCCGCTGCTTGTCTTTATATTGTGTTGATGCTGCTGAGGATATTTTCTGTTGCTGTTGTTGCTATATTATGTTTGTTGTTGTATCCTATATCCTCTGTTGTTGGCTGGATTGGAGTGTATTGATTACAATAATGGTCCCCGGGATCGGGTGACAGATGCTGTATTTGAGTTTGACTGTATTTACCTTGTAACATATGTACTGTCTGCTACTATAATAAGAACAGTTCTGGCACATGTTTACTGTGTACGGTAAATACGGGTCGGGGCGCTTCAGCTTGGTAGCAGAGCAGGCAGTAGGTCCTTAGGGTGATAATTATGCTTGTTTGTTGCCTATATGTGCATAGTCTGGTTATTCTCTTGGCATAACACACATGCATACATTCTCATATAGGTACGAATGGATCCTGTGGGAGGAAACCAGCATGCTGAGCAGCGTTTGGAAGATGACCAAGTATTGGTCGACCAGCCACAACCAGTCGTGGGTGGACAAGTACCCGCGATAGTACCAGCAGACACCACACAGATGATGCACACCATGGCACAGATCTTACAGCGTCAGGATGCTAGGGATGCCTGTTTGTAGGCCAGGGAAGCTCGTGAACAGGAGAATCAAGGACCTGTTGAGGATCCTGTTTACACCAAGCTGTCTAAGCTAGGTCTTGATGCCTTCACAGGGTTACTAACCCACAGGTAGCTGATGAATGGCTTCGACAGGCTCACCGAGTGATGTTGAAGCTGAGATGCACAGATGACAGGTGGGCTAGGTATGTTGTATCCATGTTTCGCAATGTTACTGTGGATTGGTGGGATTCGGCAACACGTGACATGGTGAAACCAGTCACCATGCCTTGGGCACAGTTTACTGAGATGTTTCGGAGGAAGTTTGTCACAGATGTTTACCAGGACCAGCTCAAGAGAGAATTCCTGAGTCTGCGACAGTGAATCGGACAGTCGGTGAACGACTATGAGATCCAGTTTGATCTCTTATCCATATATGCATCGGAGTATGTGTCCACACCAGAGGCCAGATGCAAGCGTTTCTGGGATGGTTTGCGATCCTGCATCCAGACAGTCATGGGATGCAAAGTTTATGAGACTTACCAGGATATGCTTGCAGATGCTCTTCGTGCAGAAGTTTTCTGGATGGGGAACGAGAGAGAGATGGAAGAAGTCCGGAAGAGGAAATATGCACAGAATGTTGGGAATCAGAACAAGAGGTTCCAGAGCAACGGTAACAGGTCAGGGTATGGACAGACTCAATCCATGCCAGTATCTCAGGGTCGAGGATGGAGCAATAGCTACAACAACAATCGTGGGAGTTCATGGACCCAGTCTGGAGGGACTTCATCTGGAGACACTCGCCCTAGACCTCCTCTGACTAGGGTGAGGTGCTTTGAGTGCAATGAAGTTGGGCATTACCGGAGTTCATGTCCTAGGTTGGGAAGATCTGGAGTTGTTGTTCCAGCTCACACTGTACAAGCATCAGTGGCCAGCGTACCCAGTGATTCTGGAGTTGGCCGAGGCCGTGGACGAAAAGCTGCTCCTACTCGGACATAGTCAGCTATGAACCAGAGTGCAGCCGCTCCGAGGGCATTTGTGATCACAACCGAGGATGATCCCGAGAATGCTGATGTTATTGCAGGTACCTTTACAGCTTTCGATAGTATTGCATACACTTTGATTGATCCTGGTGCCACACACTCTTTTATCGTTCAGAGTTTTGCCATACAACATAGCTATAAGGAAGAGAGTTTAGCATGTCCGTTGAGGGTTAGGTTACCCGCGGGCATAGTGGTGAGATTAACACAAGTGTGCAAGGATGTTCTCCTTTCTTATGATGATGAGGTTTTATTAGCTCGTTTGGTTGTGATGAACATGGGGGGATTCGACATAATCCTAGGGATGGATTGGTTGTCGAGATATAATGCCCTGGTGAACTGTTGGACTAAGGAAGTGTTGTTGACTTCTGATAATGGACGACAAGTTTTGGTAACCGGTATTAGGAGAGCTGCTGCTACATGTAGCATCTCTGCTATGCAGGATTTTGGAGTGAAGCCGTATGGTCCGGATGTTTTGTTGAACCACATCACAAGTGAAGATGTACGGGATCCTACCCCGGGAGATATATCAGTAGTGAAGGAGTTCCTTGATGTCTTCCCATATGATTTGCCAGGTTTGCCACCCGACAGAGAGGTTGAGTATACCATCGACCTGATGTCAGGAGTCACACCCATATCGTGGCTCCATACAGAATGGCACCAACAGAGCTCCAGGAGCTAAAGAAGCAGTTGGATGAGCTGTTAGAGAAGGGTTTCATCAGACCAAGTACCTCACCATGGGGTGCACCAGTTCTGTTTGTCAAGAAGAAGGATGGTAGCTTGTGATGTGTGTAGACTATCGCCAGCTGAACAAGGTGACAATTAAGAACAAGTACCCGTTGCCTAGGATTGATGACTTGTTCGACCAGTTGCAAGGAGCCACTGTGTTTTCCAAGATTGATCTTCGGTTTGGGTATCATCAGATCAAGATTGCACAGAAGGAAATACCGAAGACCGCCTTCCGTACACGGTATGGTTATTTCGAGTTCACAGTGGTACCGTTTGGATTGACCAATGCACCAGCAGTGTTCATGTGCTTGATGCACTTGGTCTTTAATGAGTTTTTGGATAAGTTTGTTGTGGTCTTCATCGATGATATCCTCATTTACTCTAAGAGCAAAGGGGAACATGAAGAGCATTTGAGGATAGTGCTTCAGAGGTTACGGGAGAAGCAGTTGTATGCCAAATTCAGCAAGTGTGAATTTTGGCTTGGAGAAGTTTCTTTCCTTGGACATGTGGTTGGCGGGGATGGAATAAAAGTTGACCCTGCCAAAGTGAAGGCCGTGTTGGAGTGGGAACCACCTAAGAATGTATCCGAAGTCAGAAGCTTTCTTGGACTTGCAGGATACTATCGGAGGTTCATTGAAGGTTTTTCCTTATTAGCCAGTCCTATGACCAAGCTATTAAGGAAAGAACAGGCATTTGTTTGGAGCCTAGAATGTCAGTAGAGTTTTGAGGAACTTAAGAGGAAGCTGACCACAGCACCGGTTCTGACAGTACCGAAGCCAGGAGTTGAGTATGTGTTATTTTGTGATGCATCGGGACTTGGTTTAGGAGCCGTGCTGATGCAAGAAGGACGAGTGATTGCCTACGCCTCTAGGCAGTTGAGGACTCATGAGAAGAATTATCCGACGCATGATCTTGAGATGGCAGCTGTGATTCTGGCTCTGAAGATTTGGAGACACTATTTGTTTGGAGAGAAGTGTCGGATTTTCACTGACCACAAGAGTCTTGAGTACATCCAGACTCAGAAGGAGCTTAACCTACGACAGAGACGTTGGGTTGAGTTACTTAATGATTATGATTGTATTATCGAGTATCACCCAGGAAAGGCTAATGTGGTAGCTGATGCCTTGAGTCGGAGACAACCAGAGGATGCTTCCACTAGCTACTCGATGTTCTCACTTATCGAGTTAAGGAAGTTGGGAGTCGGTTTGACAGTGGATGGTACAGGAGCTTTACTGGCACACATGAGTGTCAAGTCTAACCTAAGAGGATGGATAATGGAGTTACAAGATGGAGATCCCGACCTGGTCAAGCTAAAAGAATGTGTAAGGAGTGGAAAAGAAGATAAGTTTCTTATAGCTGATGATGGAGCACTGATGACTGGGGAACGGTTATGTGTGCCCAATGTCAGTAATCTGCGTAGTCAGATCCCAGAAGAAGGTCATATGACGCCATATGCGATGCATCCTGGAAGAACCAAGATGTATCAGAACCTGAAGAGTCATTTCTGGTGGCCTCGTATGAAGAAGGATGTAGAAGAGTATGTTACAAGATGTCTCACTTGCCAACAGGTGAAAGCTGAGCATCAAGCTCCAGTAGGGAAGTTGAGATCTTAGGCAGTGCCAGAGTAGAAGTGGGAGATGATCACCATGGATTTAGTGATTGGTTTACCGATAACTCGGAGGCAGCATGATGCTATTTGGGTCATCGTTGACCGATTGACAAAATCGGCACATTTTCTACCTATCTGCCAAACTGATACCATGGACACATTGGCGGGTAAGTATGTTGCTGAGGTTGTGAGACTACATGAGATTCCAAAGTCCATAGTCTCAGACAAAGATCCGAGATTCACATCACGTTTCTGGAATAGCTTACAAGCAGCTTTGGGAACCAAGTTGAGCTTAAGCACTGCTTTTCATCCTCAGACAGATGGACAGTCTGAGAGGACTATACAGACACTGGAGGACATGCTTAGAGCTTGTGCACTTAACTTTAATGGGAGTTGGGATAAGTATCTACCCTTAACAGAGTTCGCATATAACAACGGCTACCATTCCAGCATTGGTATACCACCTTTTGAGGCTCTCTATGGAAGGAAGTGTAGAAGTTCAGTATGTTGGGATGAAGAAGGTATGAGACTAATCGTTGGACCGGAATTAGTCCAACAGACAGTGGACAAGATCCAGACGGTGAGACAGTGTATGAGAGCTGCTTAAGATCGGCAGAAGAGCTACGCCGACAAACACCGACGTGAGATGGAGTACAATGTTGGTGAGAAGGTTTTCCTCAAAGTAGCACATTGGAAGGGTGTGATTAGGTTCGGCAAGAGAGGGAAGCTGAGCCCAAGGTATATCAGACCCTATGAGATCGTAGAGAGAATTGGACCACTAGCTTACAGGTTATCTTTACCTGATGAGCTATCACGTATCCATAACGTGTTCCATGTCTCTATGTTGAGGAGGTATCGGTCGGATCCTAGTCACATTGTTGCCCCAGTGGATGTTGAGGTAGCAGAGGATCTTACCTACACAGAAGTGCCGGAACAGATTCTTGCTCGAGAAGTTCGGCAATTGCGGAACCGTACCATTCTTAAGGTCAAGTGGAGTAAGCATTCCGCTAACGAGTCTACATGGGAAGTTGAAGAACACATGCGATCCCAGTATCCACATCTCTTCATAGAATAGGAATGAATTTCGAGGACGAAATTCTTTTAAGGGGGTAGACTGTAACGACCCGGGTAAAATTTATGTTTTTACCAGGACTGTATAAAACCTTGTACAGTAATTTACCTTATGAAATTAATCTTGGGTAATTATTTCAGGGTAAATTATGCATCGAATTTTGAAACCGACCCTTATCCCACATTCCCAATTTTTTTACAGATTTTTCGGACCAGAGTCGGCATTTTTCGGGTCCAGGAATTTTAAGAAAAGTCAGGTTTAACCTCGAATTATCGAGCCAAAAATTAAGTCAAGGGGGTATAATTGTTATTTTCTGGTCCGGAAGGGACACGACTGCATAATTGAGTCTCCGCCTCTTTTCTGTGCTGCCCGTGACTCTTCTGTGCAACCTGTGAAACTTTTTCCTTTTCTTTTCCCGTGCCTTCTCTGCTTCCAGTGCACCTACACCATTTCTTCTTCCCTGTCAACTTCTTTTCCCTGCAAAACCACCACTGTAAACTCTTCCCAGTAGCCATCGTCTTCGTGCAAAATTCAAACACCCAGTGCAACCTACACACAAAACCCATACCAGAAAATAGTAAAAAAACAAACACCACACACCTCAGCCAATCAGGCGCTGCCACGTCATCGTCACCTTCCTCTCCTCCCACGGTTACTGTTCACGAGGGAGTGAACTGAGCCACCTCTCACTCCACCACCCACACCATCGCCTTCTCCTCTCGGTCGCCGTCTTGACGAAGCCATCGCCGCCCGCCCTTGCCGCTGGACGCGCCGAAAACAACCGAGGACCCGACGGCCAATTTGCTTGGACCCGTTGCCGCTGCTTCCTCCCTCGCCGACGACAGCCTGCAGCCACGTCCAGCAGTCGAGCACCTTCTGCCGTCGCCTGCTCGTGCTCGTCGTCGTGCCTTATTCCGTGTCTTGCCTCGCCGCGCCGTCTCGTAACCCGCTAGGTGAGTTGCAGACCTGTGGGTTGAGGATCCAGGTGGGTTTGACCCGTCTTCACAAGCGGGTCGCGGCTTGGGTTGAAGTTTTGGGCCGCGCGGGTTCTGGGCCGGGTGTGGCTTGGACCTGCTGTGGTCTGGGCATTGACCTGGGCCTGGTCTTGTGGGTTGGGCTGAGTTTGGATGTGGGCTGCATAGTATGGCCCAGTCTGATTAATTAAAAAGAAGAAAATAAATGTATATATATAATTCTGGAATTATAAAAAAAATACATGACATAATTTTTCTGGAAATAATAAAAAGGTAGTATATGGTTATATTTTGTGGAATAAAAGAAATAATTACTTTCATATGATAATTATAACATAATTATTAAATTGTGGTAAATTCTCTTAAGGATATATAGGATGTAAATGTTTTACCGGAAAATATTATATGATAAATACCTTTGAAATACGTTATAATAATTACTCTTAGGAAGAGATATATATGTACATTAGCATTTGAGGAAATATTTTATGATAAGTATATTTTGGAAAATACGGCAAAAAAGTATATACATGGTATACGATTATATTTGTGAGGATAAATGAAATAAGTGCTTTGACACAATATTATTTTGGGAATATATATATGGTCAATAATAATTATTTTAGAAAGTACATACTTATAAAATAAATAAAGAAAGGGTATTATCAAAGTGTATACCGGAATAATAACCGGGTATAAGTACAGTATGGTATTTTGACACAGAAATAATAAATGGTGAATGATGATGATAACGGGGTTTCACCGTGACGTAGATGAACCAGTTTAGGTTTTATTTTTACGGTATAGCATCATTTGCATTTATGTGCATCTTATGTAAGTATGTGCTATTGTTTGCTATTTAGGAGCTGATAACGAGCAGTATCCCGAGGAACCGGAGCCAGGACAATTTGAGAACTTTCAGGAGTAGGGAAATCGGCTAAGGTGAGGATGGATAACCTTTGATATGTTGCACATAATACTGTGTTTGTTTCTCTGGTTATTATTTTGCCTGATTGAACTGTTGAGCTAATTGAGTTGATTTGTGGTATTATTGCTGTTGTTGTTGATTGTTGATTGTGGACACACTGATATGATGAGATAATTGGATAATTGGAAGTTGTGTTGACGACTTATTTGTCACTAGGAAAGTAGTGGTACGACTAGATGGTTAGAGACTGTTTTGTGGTGGCTATGATCTGGGTTACTTGTGATAAGCATGTCTATGCTTGGGATGTCTATCCCGTGATTATATTTTTGGGATGTCTATCCCTGGGATCTATATTTTTGGGATGTCGATCCCTGGGTTCTCTTGGATTGATCTAGCACCCGGAACATGTTAATAACCAGGTACGACCCTAGCTTGTCCAGTGACAGGGCCTGGAAGATAAAATTGGTAATAATAATAAATATTCTTTTGGTCTTGGCTCAGTTATTTTCTGGTTGTTTCTCTGTTATGTCTTTTGCTGGAATTTCACTTCGAAAGTATTGTGTTGCCTGCATATTACTGTTTATCCTTCGTCGGTGAGCACCTCAGACTCACCCCTCGCCTGCGGGGTTTCATCCTGTAGGATGAGTTGCCCGTAGTACAGGTACGTGGTTCGTCCAGCTGCTGTTTCTGCTCCACCAGTCCCCGGATCCATACCTCCGCTGCATCTCATTCTAAGTCTTCTGTTGCTTGTCTTTATATTGTGTTGATGTTGTTGAGGATATTTTCTGCTGCTGTTGCTGCTATATTATGTTTGTTGTTGTATTCTATATCCTCTGCTGTTGGCTGGATTGGAGTGTATTGATTATAATAATGGTCCCCAGGATCGAGTGACAAATGCTGTATTTGATTTTGACTGTATTTACCTTGTAACATATGTACTGTCTGCTACTGTAATAAGAACAGTTCTGGCACGTGTTTACTGTGTATGGTAAATACGAGTCGGGGTGCTTCACATGGGCTAATGTTGATACTTGATAATCACATTAGCCAGCCCATTTGGTGTTATGGTAACAATGATGGGAATGGATTCTTCAATGACCCAGAATTCAACCCTCAAGAATGGATGCTTGGTTTAACTACAGTGGCCCAGCGTTTTAGAGGAAGATCTCAGGTAACTTGATGAATTTTGTTATGCTTAATTGTAGATAATGTTATAAAAGAATGTGAATGTCATGTGCACCACCTACCTATCTGCCATCTGCCTACAAAACTTGTCTATATATAGCTATAAATGCTGCTCATTCAGTATGATTGAATGAATGAAAAATCACGGGTTCATGGCTCTTATTTTTCTCCTTCTTCTCCTTCTTCCTCTTCTTCATTAACAAGAAAAATTTATAACACGTTATCAGCACAAAGATTTCTCAATTGAGGGATGGAGCATGGTTCCAGTGGCAGAGGAGAAGAGCAGAGCAAAAAAAAGAAAAAGAAAATAAAATAAAACCCGTCACCTTCTCCTGGTACTGTTCACGCAGAACGGTTCCGCACCGCCGTGCGCGCCACCCCCCACACCGACGTGCTCCTCAGGCGTCGCCGACTGGACGAAGCCTCCTCCGTCTGTTTCCGCCGCCCGACGCGCCGCCAGGAGAGGAAGACCCGACGAGCAGCCCGTCGGATCCACCTCCCTTCTCACGCCGACGACCCGCCTTCTCCCTCGCTTCCTGCACCTCGTCGCCGCACTGTTCGCCGCTACCGCTCCTGCCGCATGCCCCGTTCGTCGCGCCTAGGGGTGAGCACAGTACAGTCTCCGTACCAAATACCAGTTTCGGAACGGAGCTCCAAATATTTCGGTTCTTATCTTAAGGTACTCCATTCCATTTGTGATTCTCGGAGCTCCATAATTTTCAGAGACCATAATTTCGGTACGGATTTTACAGATTTTCGGATCTCAACGAAACATCGATTTTCGGATTTTCGGAGCGGATCTTACGAATTTTTGGAATTTCATAAAACCATAGTTGGAAAAATAATGAAAAAACTAAACCAAATATGCAAATAACATACATGTAATACATGAATTTCATACCAAATTAGAGAAACATGAGAAAAAATAATTCAACCATAAAATATACATAAAAAAAGACTCCTCGATAATGAATTCAAAATAATTTATAATCATTATATATTCACCAAATAATAGAAGAGTAAGTCATGTAAAATTATTTTAATACACATATTATATTACTATTACCAATTTTATACTCTTAGATTCTTTGTTTTGGGATTTTTTTTCTTTACTTTCTTTTCCTATTAGCTTGATAAATAAGTAATCGACTAATCATACCTTCGTAGTCTTGTAACACTCTAAATTCTAAATTATATTTTTATGTGCCGATTAACTGGTTAGCAATTTTCTATAAGCTCCGTTGAAACCATGTCATTTTTTACGAAACTACAATAAACCATGCGTTTGAAACTTAAACATTTCTATTTATAAAATTTACAAAATTATTTTATAACATTATTATTATAAAAATATTACTTAATGCATTTGTATAAAAATAATACAATTTTTTATATATATTTTAAAATTTTTATATGATAACCATATTTATTTATTTGGTACTCAAAATAATATTTATAAAATCATGGCATAATTTTTATTTAAAAATAAAGTATAAAAATTATTAAGTAATTTGTTATGAAAATAAAATAAGAGCTAAAAATATCAAGTTTATTACATACTTTTTATTTTCCCTCCAATTTTTATTGTAAAGAATTTGAAATTTGGTTGGGCTCCAAGTTCAATTTTTTTTTTCGCACTACCTATTCACACTATTTTGTTCGGATCTCGGAGCTCCACGGATTTTCGGATTAAAACTCCATTCCGCTCCATTTCTCATCAAACAGTTCGGATTCCATTCCGTTTCATTACGGAACAGTTTGGATTTTCTCTTTTCGGTACGGATTCAGTACGAATTTCGGATTTTCGAATTTTTTGCTCGCCCCTAGTCGCGCCACCACTGCTGCAGGTGAGCAGACATTCCACAGGTTGAAGACGACCCGGATGGGTCGTGGTTGGGTCGGACAGACCCGATGGGTCAGTGGGTCTGGATCCTCGGGCATCTGGGCTTGAGGCATTTGTGACGTGAGCTGTGTAGCTGGGCTTGCTGTGTGGGCCTGCACCTGGGTTCCTGTTGGGGCCTGGGTTTAGACCAGTGCAAGGTCTGGGCTGCGCTGTTCGGCCCAATTCGTTAATAAAAATTAAAAAAGGGGTAATATGGAATATCATTTGTTATGAAGATAATAAGGACCAGGTTATATTGAAAAACATGTTTACAGTATATTAAATCTATTTCTGGAAGAAAAACATATATATATATATTATATTCTATATTATAATATTACTTATATAGCTGAAAGAATTATCGAGTAAGCGTATATTATATATTATCTATTATTATGCTATTGTTACTGCTGAAAGATTTATCGAGTAAGCATATATATTATATGTTATAATGTTTTATATTTATTTTATATCTTTTATTATTACTGTTATTATGAAACTTGAATTGGAAGCCCTTGAAATTTTCAGAAGAAGTTTATCATGGGCATTAAATGTTGGAATGCATTTTCAAAAGATCCTGCAGGTCTTTGGAAACAAAAATTGAAGAATAATATGACCACCAGAAGATAGATATTATATGACCACTATAAGATGGATATTCTCCCAAAATCTTATTACAAGTGTATGCATATAAGGTTGAAAGATTTTAAATCTTAGCACAAATATTTCGAATAAGGTCTCAGATGATATTGAGTGGAGAATATATTATTAATGCTGAAATGAATTCTATTTTTATGCATCATATATGCTCCTACAGTAGCAATATGGTGAAAAAGAATTTACGAAATATTTGATTTAATCTCATGCCTGATTGTGGGAGAACGGAGTAACAAGCTATAAATAAAAGAGATTATTATGAATCTTGTCCAATTGACTCTGCTCCATTCCCTAAAGCGAATGTGACAATATAATTATAATCGTGCCTGTGACCGTGGACGTGGATGAAATCGTTGTAACTACTATGACCATAATGGTTATAAAAATGGCAAAGCTATGGGAAAACATGCATATTTATATTATTATTGCATAATGGATCCATTACTGGAGAACATTCACATAGAAGAATTGTTCTCATACATAAGTTTAAAATTATTATTTATATTGTTTATCTATTGGGTACAACATTGACTCTAAAACTTTGAGATTCATTGTTGATGTTGACCCTAACACTCTCGTTTCAAAAGAACTACATACCACCCATGTTGTTTTCTCCAGGTAGCTTAAACCGATTTGTTGGAGGAAAACGGAGTGGAATTACTCCATGATTTTCTTCAGGTTGCCACAAGGTTTCAGTGATCAATACCATATTGGGCTTGTACTGATTCTTCAGATCCCTTAAGGTACGCACGAAATCTTGGGATCTTCTGGCTACTCCCTTGCAATTCCATAGTAGAAGTCATACCTTAAGCCATGTAGGCGGTAACCCAGACACTCTTGGGACACTCCGAGCCATCATGGAAACTTAATAATAACTGCTCTGATTCAAATATTGACAAGAAGACTCTAGCTAAAATTCCTGCAGTCTATCATATATTTCTTCCGTTTTCTTTCCTCTCTTGCCTCAGAAGATGTTTTTTTTATATGATTGGTAAAACATGGATTTCGTGGGACAATCCTGGATACATTTGAGAGCTAGATGATCTATAGATTTTTTTGAGATTATTGAAGATATGATGATATATATAGTCTTGAAATCAATAATCAATAACACAATCATATGAGATGAGAATGAATCCATAGAATAGTGTGGTATATATGTATATATATCCAAGGTAGTTGATGATGAGGATATATATAGGAGAAGGAGTATGGTGGCAATGAAGATGATGAAAGTTACATAAATCTCAATAACCATCCACAATGATCTTCTATCTCTTGTTTTTTTTTTTCCTCAAAATTTTTGTTAGGTTAAAAACATAGCAAAACCAATAAAACAGTTCAACAACATTTGGGATTCTCACATTTCAATAGCGTTCCCAAAAAACTATAATTTTGCCTAAATTAATGCCAAAATCATGAATATATAGTTTTTTTTAATATATATATAGAGAGAGAGTTTTCTTAATACTTTTGGAATTCGTTTTTGAAAACTTTAATAAAAAAGCAGGAAGCTCACCATACAAATTCTAAATTTCGTATGGAAAGTAAAAGGAAGAAAAGAAAATTCCTTGCCCCAATATATATATATATATAGTTTTCTTTCATTCCATCAACTAAATGGTTATGTTGTAAAGCAAAAGGAAAAAAAGTGAAAGCCTATTGCGTTCTTCTTTTTTCTAAAAAAAAAATTCATCAACATCTTCAGAAGCTCTTTCGAAAAAATCTTGACAAGCTTAACAGATGTAACTTTATGAGTTCCCATGAATAAATTGTTGTTTCAACATTCTTTTGGAACCTTCTAACTTCAAAGAAAAATATATCTTCATTGAGAGAGTTAAAAGACTAGGTCCATAAATATATTGATGATTCTTATTAGACAATTTATCTGTCAACAAATCGATGTTTTAGCGCTTTAAATTCACATTTTACCCCGACATTCAACAAGCTAAGGTTGTGTTTACCTTAGTAACTTTTACATATAGAACAGTAACTATCAATTTGAACCATACGAATAGGTTTTATTTGCTTCGCCATCTGATTATGATTATCCCTTCAAATAATTAACTAATATAGGTTTCGACCAACAAAAGAAAAAAATTACTAGCATAGGTCGTCATGGACCTAAAGCTTTAAAATTAAATGCCCCTCCTCCTTGTTTGTAATGTTGGCATGTTTTCAAGTAACTTCTTGGGCTGCAATGCTCAGTTATGAATGAAACCTTTCTCATAAAAAAATAATAATAAATGCCCCATCCGTTACTATCTATTTTTGACGTGACGATGCGAATTGCTACTGAATATGGTCCCTCACTCATTATTTCATCAACTACAGTAGTTGTGTGTGTTAGGTAGTTCTCTCATTAGTTGAGATGTTAACTAAGGAAAAGCAGAATCTACCGAACTTAATTAGTCTTTCAAAGTAATGGTAGCATCTGACAGTTAATGGCATGGCATCTATAAAACCTTTGCTATTTGGTTTTGTAATTATGTTGGCCGATTCCTTTGCTTTGTTGTTCCCTTGAAAGGGAACGTAAATGGTAACCAAATGCAGGAGCACTAACACTAAGGTGTCTGATCGGATGGACTGATAATAACATTGACCTAGGCTAAGCGTCCCAAAATACAAGCATACATTCCTCATCATAAATAGAAAAGGCACAGCAAGATTTGAAATTGCATAACAGCATAAAATTGTATATGGGAATGGCAGGAAGGAAATTAATTAAGATTATAAATTCATAAGATGATGGAAACAGAGGAAAACAGAGGAAACAAGATGTAGACATAGACATAATATAAGCTAACTGAGAGATTATGGTACCAACACACTCACTCACTCACCATTGAAACATCATCATTTGTTACTGTGGCTTGTTAACCCACATTGGATGGCGTATAATATCCGGAGTCCGGATTTCAAAACTAGGGAAGAAGTGGGTGAAAGCGCGATCGACTAGATTATAGATACCAATCTCACGGAGTCCATAGAAATAAACAGAGTTAGGGATTAAGCCAGGGTAATCGCGGACAGGGACAGAGAAAGATGAAGCTCTTCCAACGAATAAGGCTGTATCCTCCAGCTGGTTGTTGTATTCCTCGAGGAATACCTTATTCTTCTCCTTATGGAATCTCAGCTTGTAGACTTGAAAGCCAAGAGTTTTGCCTTCCACCTCCTCTGAATAATGTTCAGCGGGAATAGATACGAAGCGAAGCACCAACAGAGGATCACCTTGCTGTGATTCCACAAGGTATTGTATCCAATAGGAGACTCCATATGCCTCCTTTCCAAATTTATTGGGCTTTCCAAGTATCAGCCGCGGAGAAGGATCAAGATCACCAAGACTCTTCCTCCTCAAAGTTGGAGTTGGAGAGGAAGGAGAGTCGTTGGTTAGCTCAAAAGCCTCCATGCGACTACAGCGAGTAAGAGCATAAAAGACCTTGTCTCTCTTGGAATACACCGCATGGCGTACGGGGTGCAGCTCCTCGGTGGTTGTAGTAGTACTCCAACGAGTGTCTCCTACCCTGCAGAATGCAAGATCAAGGCCGAGATTACTGCGGAGGTCATGGTCGGGGAGATACAACGCCACACAATCCTCGTCCGTGGGAGAAGATGACAGGGCGAGCTGGCCATAAGAGAACTTCTCCCTCATCGTATACGGAGGCAATGTTAGTATCCTGCCTACCTCGACCCAATGGTAGCGAAAGACGCGCTCGGTCTCAGGAGTAATGGTGAAGACGCCCTCCAGCCCTTCAGGAGTCTTGAGTTTGTGGTTGTGTGGATCGATGGGGAGAGACTGGAGTTTAGGGAGGGTATCGAGAGGAGGGAGGAAGATTCCTGTACTTCTTGGGTTTGGATGAGATAATGGATTAGCGAGCAACATTGACCCATCGTTGTAGGTGTAGTACGCCACCCAGCCGTATTTGGTGGAAAAAACAGGGTAGGTGGAGGCGCCTGAGAATCTCTCCTCTGGGTTGTAGGTGAAGTTGGTGAATTTACGGGTTACCGGATTGAAAAGTCGACAACCGGAGATGGAGGGGATCATCAGGACAGGGTAAGATGTGTGTGGTAACGGGAATTCCGAAGCCTCCAACTGCTGGGCGGGTGGTGGTACTGCTTTCTTCGGATGATCGGAGAGGAAAAGTGGATGGCTGGAGGATGATGAAGATAATCCTCCTCCTCCTCCCGCCGTTCCTGACAGGGAAGAAAACCTGCAGGGGGCGCTGCAAACTACTGTCCTAGTTCTCCTCCACCAGCCACAGGATGGGGCCGCCGCTCGGCTATAATTGCCGGCGGTGGAGCAAATCTTTCGCAGCAGAAACGAAGCGGTTGCCATTGTCAGGAGATCAATTTTTGTTTTTTTTTTTTTTTTGTTTTTGTCGAAGTCAGGAGATCAAAGGGTTTTGGTTTGCTAACGCTTAACAACACATAGTCACATCATATATATATATATATATATATATATATATATATTTGATCATAAACACTACTATGTGTTAAGTGTTACCAGGTTTATCAAAGTCCAACCACTTCCGGTCACAGGAAAGTAGGCAAGTATTGCACTTCAAAACTAATTCTTGTGGTCCCCACCACCATTTGCCCCTGTGAAATTGGTCCTTTTCTTTTTTGTTTTCTTGTCTCCATGCATTTTTATTTATAATAATTTTAGAATTTTAAAATAAAAATTAAGAGTGATATTTGGCTTTTTGAAATTTTAGAATTCAAGAAGAAAATGATTTTAAAGCATGTGAAAGAAAGACTGTCTCTTTAGTTCCCTACGTTCACACATAATAACATGGTAGCCTGATTGGTGTGTTTGTGTGGTCATACAATTTTTGAATTTTTTTAAGAACATACATAAATACATGGAACATTTTTAAAATTTTATTTTTTAAAAAAATATATTTTCACTATATAATCTATACTACATATATAAAAGCACAAATTCTAAAAATAGAGAGGCGAAATTGAAAGATAGAAATATCCAAACATAATGTTAATATAACAAATAATGAATGACGGGTCATACACTAATGAATAACATGTAGTACTACACAAAAAAACATGTATCGAATTTCATCATAATACTCCTTTTTTAAAACTGCATAATCAAAATTATCAACAACGTAATAACTAAAAATTGCAAAAAATAATTACATAAAAATATAAAGAATTTACATGAAAAGAAGAATACATTGGAGAAGTAATAATATAATATAATATAATCTCACTATAATATAACATTTCAATATTTTAATTAATAAAAAAATTATAATTTATATGTAATATATAAAAATTAGCAGAGAAGGATTAAAGGATCAAAATATTTTAACATTATTCTCATTAAAGCTAAAAATAATATTAAGTTTTATTAAGTTCTTTAAAAAAAGATAAAGTTATAAATTAAAGGTTTTAAATTACCGGTTAGTTTTGTCCAAATTCCCTCCAATAGCCGGTAAAACAGCCAGGGGTGTGACACGTGTACAGTGGGTTCCAGATTGCCTTTCCCTCCTATTCCCATTTCTAAACTCGTATGGAAAATGTAAAATAAAATTTTAAAAATCATAAAATAGTTATTTATAAAAAAGAAAAAACACGAAAATAGATATGCAGTGTCCTCCTTCAATCTCCTCTCCCACTCATCTAGCATTTTCTTCACTTTCATCTCTAGGAGGGAAGAGGTCCGACTCTGCACCTCCATGCCCACAAATTCCCTCGCCGTCGTACCCTGGTAGCTGACGCTGCACATCAGTAACAACGGGATATTATTCAATACAAAAAAAAAGACACAACGCAATCACAAAACACAATAAATTACAAAAGAATGAATATTTAGCATTAGAGATTCAAGTCTTGAAAAGGCTTCTTGCAAGCTCTAATCTGTGCTCTCCCACATTTGCTGCTCTTTACTCAGAATCCCCGCCATACCCACTATCCTCACCGACCCATCACTGAAGTAAAACTCGCCGCCACCGGCGCCACCATCACCCGATCCCGAAACATAGCCAGACCCAAAAACAGTCCCAACGTCCACGTCATCCTCCCAAGCTCTAGACCTCTATCTCTCCCACAACTTTGCCAAAAACCCATCAAATCCCCCTTCCCTCTGGCCACCAGAATGACCATAATTGTCGAAAGCGGATTTAGGGCGAGTGGAAGAGAGATTTTTTAGGGAGAAGATGTGAGAGACGGAGGAGAGGGGATGTAGACAGGTCGATGTCGGTGGCAGAGGAGGAGGGAAGCAAGAGGAGGCGGTGGGTGGTGAGGGTGTTGGTGGATTCGGATTCAGGTTCGAGGTTGATGGCGAAGAGGAGGAAGGTTTTTTTTAATGATTTATTATTTTTTAGGTTTAGGGTGAGGTTTACAGATATTTTTTTCCTTTATTATTTCTTTGTCTGTCATGAAATTTCAATCGCCATGAGATAAGTTTTTAATAAAATATAGAAAATATTTATTAAATTATGGATTGTTAATTTTTTAGCATAATCCACACCAGAAATAGTAATTTCACAGTAATTATCTAGTCTTTATTGAAAATTTTAAAAATAATGTGAAACGCCCCGACCCGTATTTATCAGCCTCAGTAAACACGTGTCGGAACTGTAATGACTCGACCAAACAAAGCCCTGCATACAGTGTATACAACAGTAACTCTGGCTCAACAGCCCAAAATATAATCATCAATAGCATCACAACCAGCCCAAGGCCCAACAATAACAATAAATAGCACAACGGAAGACTTAGTAACTCACAAAGACACTGTATGCGACACTGATGCAAACTAATGGATCCGAGTCCTGTCCGAGGGATAATGTTGCAGCCTGTCTGGAATGCATCAAACCTGAACCACAAATAACCCAACCTAAGGGATGAAAGCCCGCAGGTGAGGAGCGAGTCCGAAGTGCTCACAACCATGGATAGATGATTAATATGCAACACTAAAAATTACTCAAGGTCGAAAACAGGCATAACAGCCAAAATATGACTCGACCCAAAATTGGTCCAAGACCGAAAAGACTTAAATAAAAATCCAATTCCCAATTTTATATTTCCGGGCCCCGTCACGAATAAGTTAGGGGTCAGACCTGGTTCTCAACATATTTCGGGTGCTAGATCAAATCCAAGAGAGCCCAGGGATCGACATCCCAAAATAGTAACCCAGGGATAGACATCCCAAATATAATCACGGGATAGACATCCCAAGCATAGACATGCTTATCACAAGTAACCCAGATCATGGCCACCACAAAACAGTCTTAAACCATCGAGTCGTACCACTACTTACCACGTGACAATTATATCATCATTATCCAAAGTCCAATCTCAGGGATCAACATCCCTAACCAAAATACCGGGATAGACATCCCAATCCAAAACCGAGGATCGACATCCTTATCACAATTTATTATTTAATCCATTATTCGTTATACCAAAAAGGACGCAGGGATAAACATCCCAAAACTCAATGCACTGGGATAAACATCCCGAAACAAACCACAACAAATGCAACAATCAACAGTGCAACAATCATCAAACACAACAACCCAGTAATACAGGCACATATTGAAGGAAATCCATCCTCACCTTAGCCGATTACCAACTCTGAAGACAATGACCGGTCCCAAGCCGGCTCCTCGGGAAACTGCCCGATATCAAACCTATACAACAAAACATTATATATCCACATAAGATGCACATAAGAGTATGCCATGATGCCAATACTGCGGAATAAACTCATCCCGGTTCATATCTTTTATTATCATCTTTTACCGAAAATACTATACCGTACGTATATCCGAATATAATTTCGGTACCATACTTTAATTAAAACTCTTTTCAAAATATTTTCATAAATTAATTACACTTTTCCCAAAATAATTTTCATAAGAATTACTTACCATAATATAATTTCCTTTGAAAATAATTATGCATTTACTTATCTGTAGTATGTCAAAGGTATTTACCGTACATTAATTTCAAAAGATATATTTCATATCATAATTACTTTAATTTCTCAAAAATAATAATATGTCAAAATATTTTTAATTATGTACTATGTATATACTTTCAGGAATTATTCTCCAAAGACAATAGAATTATTATGTGTATATATACATATATATATATATTTTTAGAAACATATCCATAATATATATATATATCAAAATTAATTACCACATAATAATTTTTATATGATATAAATCATATCACAATTTCTTAAAAATATTATTTCAGGATAATTATTTATTTCCAGAAAATATATAACCCATAATATATATTTTTTTCCCAGATAAATATATTCATTAAAGCTTATTTCTGAAAATAAACACAAAATAATAAATATGTATTTTTATTTCCTAAAGACAAATTACATTAAAAGTAACAATTATACATCAACATAATTATGTATTTTCAGAAATATAAACTATGTAAAATATATATATTTTCAGAAAATATCCCTTTCATTTTTATTTACTTTTTTTTCAGATTATAATTATGTATATATATATATTTCTTTAAAAAAAAACTGGACTGGGCCATGAACAGTGCCGGCCCAGACCCTGCACAGTGCCAAGCCTAGGCCCGCGCAGAGCCCAGCAGCACAGCCAGCCCATAGTCCAGCCCAGAAGACGCGACCCGACCAGAAGAAACGGGTCGATGCAACCCGGCCTCACCTTAGCGGGTTGAGCAGCTGCGGCGGCGACAAGCGCGACGAGCGCGAGGGGGAAGCTGGCGCCGGCAGGAGGCGACGCTGGCGACGCGAGGAGCGTTGGAAGGGCGGCGCTGCGTCGTCGGCAAGAGGCGGCAGGCGTGGGGAAGCAGATCCGCCGGGCTCTGTCGCGGGTCAACGCCTCCTGGCGGCGCTTCAGGCGGCGGAAAACGACGGGGGTGACGGCAACAGGTCGGCGACGGCAAGGCGATCCTGATGGTGGCGGTGGTGTGGCGAGAAAGCGGCTGGAGCTCTTCGACATGCACAGTAACCCGAGGGAGAGGAGGGTGACGCACTGTTCACGGGTTTTTTTTCTTTTTCTATATTTATTTTTTTTCCTTTCTATTTTTTTTTCCTTTTCTCTATTTTTTCTTCTCCCTTTTTTTTAATTTTCCGTTTCTTCTTTTTTTTTTTTCTTTTTTTTCTTTTCTCTCTTCTTTTTTTTTTCAATTTTCTGTGTCTTCTTTTTTTTGTATTGTTCTACTTTTTTCCCCTTTTTTTCCTCCTTTTTCCTTTTCTCTCTCTCTCTCTCTCTTTTTTTTCTTTCCTCTCGTCTTTCTCTCTTTTCTTCTTCTTTTCTTCTTCCCTTTTTATTCTCCTCTCCACCGGCTTTATAGAGCTGTGTCGGCTGGCTGCATAATTGAGCCTCAATTATGCAGGTTGGCTGCATATGGGGCGAGTCCAGACCGGACCAAAAAATAAATACATGCCCCCTTAGTTATTTTCCGGTGTGATTTTTCTGAGGATTCCTTGTCTTATCTGTGGGTCCTACCACGATAAGCTTCTGGTATACTCCACCAGGTGTCCAAACTCAACGCGAGATACCGCTTATACCCATAAGCGACATCTCCTCCGCTTATAAAAAAAACCGAACCTCATAACTGAGACACTCACTCTCAGCCATGGACTCTCCACTAAGATCAAGAACCACCTCAGACTCCGAGGACAACAGCTACATCGGTGGTACTGCTTTCCCGACAAGCTCCGATGAAGAACCTCCCAAGAAGTGGTTCAAGACAGGCACCATCAGTCTGAAGGAAGATGTGGTGGTCTCCCTAAGACAGCGAAAGAAGCGTGCCGGGAAAGACGCTGATGATCGGAAGGGCAAAGCAACGGCTGAAAGCAACACTCCACTGCAGACACTATCGCAGCTGAACGTCTGACTGAGGAAGGTCAGCTCGACAGTGATGCAGATAGAACTGGCGTGTGCGGAACTCTTTCCTCACGTGAAAAACATCCAAAAACTTGTAAAAGACCTTGAGAAGCATGTAACTCAATAGAATACTTCTTCTCCGTTGTAAAACCGTTATGCAATAAATAAAACAAGCTTTCTTTTTAAATCAAATCTCTTGTTAAATTATGAAAACTCATGCTAACAGAAAGATTAAAACATCTCAAAGCAGAACAAAAACCGACAAGAAGGATATAAAATTAAACATAAAGAAGGAAAATAAAATCAGACATAAAAAGTTAAAACAAAACATGTTTTCATGTCCGGCGTTCTAGAACGGTCGTAAACATCCTCGATCCCGAGAAACGTGACACGCACAGCTAACGGTGACGTCGGTTTCCCTCGTGAAAAAGACGTCCGTTAACTCACAAGGCGATGATCACGAGCACGTCCTGTGTCCTCGAAAGAAAAGATATCCACCTGTCCACAAGCCAAAAGTGTCTTCCAAATATCGTATCTCTCCACGATGTCCAAACAGATGCAACCTTGTCGCACATGCACTCTACCCGAGGTATGGTCCCATCAGTCTAGCCACAACGGTCACGGATGCATGTGATAAAAGAAGTAGAAAATATAGAAAAACCATAAAAAGAAACGCCAAGGTAGCCAGGGCGATAGAAAATCGTGAGATGGAAAGGAGCTAAAAAATACTTGCGTTTGTAGCCCCAAAAACATATAAAGTAACGAAGTAAATTTTCAAACCATGGCAAAATTTTCAAAAACCAAAATCCAATCAATGACAAAATTTTCAAAAAGCAAAACCTCGAAGATCGAAAATGGTTTAAAGTTTTGTGGAAAATTCTACTTTTCCTATCCCCAAAAAATATTTTATTTTATTTTTTTTCTTTCTCTTTTTCTTTACCTTCTTTTCTTCTTTTTTTTCTTTACTGCTTTCTTCTCTTTCTCTTTTTTTAATTTATTTTCTTACTTTTTCTTCCTCTTTTTCCATTTCCATTTCCATCTCTTCTCTTTTTTTTTTTCTTTTCTTTTACCGTTTTTTTTTCCTTTTCCTTTTCTTTTACTTTATTTTTTTTCTTTTCTTTTCTATTTCCTTCTTTTTTTTTTCGGGAACAGGTGGGGTCTATACTTTGAAAAACAGGTAAATATTTTTCTATAAAAGGCAAAACAACGGAAAGCAAAAACACAAAGCATCTTAAAGCAAGCAAAACGCGAAGGCAAACAAAACCAAAATACTCAGAAAAACAAATCACCAACGCGTCCAAAACACGATGCCTGCTCCATCATCCGTCTTCTTCGTTGAAGGTGCCTCCCTAGGCAGAAGAAACCGGCTGGCCTATAGAATGATCAACAAGCGTCCAGAGGAGCTACCGAACGAGCTTGGCAGGATGCCCCATCTGGTCTTCGTCGAGGTTCTTTGTCACTCCCATGGAAGAGACGTTCTTCCTAGAGGACCAAGGCACCCTGAGGACTTCCTTCTACGGCTCGACCAATTCCGTCATGTTTTTCATTTCTGAAAGACTTCAGGAATTCAACCTAGAGCCCACTTGCCGTTTCCTGGACCAAGGCACCTACTACCAGCTCTCGATGACTGCCCAGAGCATGCCCAGAGTCACTCGGTTACCCCCAACCTGGCCAAAGGCCCTACTGCTGGTGTGGAACTGTAGAGGAATCGGTAGGCGTTCCTAGGAGTTCTCGCGTACCCTGAGGGACCTGAAGAACCAGTACAAGCCCAACATGGTCCTTCTCACGGAGACCCAGTGGCAGCCTGAAGACGATCACGGTGTCATCCCACTTCGGTTCAATCCAGCAAACCAGTTCGAGCTTCTTGGCCAGAACAACACGGGCAGCATGTGGTTCTCGTGGAACGACAGCATCAGGGTCAACATTAACAATGACCCCAATAGCTTCAGGGTCAATGTTGTACCAAGGAGATGAATGTTTTTTTTTTAATATTATCAATGTAATAATAATATTAGTACTATTAATAATATTTCTGTTTCTGCATATTTATGGCATCAATTACCACTTATGTGTATGTTCTGTGGCAAGCTGGCGTCCCTCGACCAGATCCATCATGTACTATGTAATAGCCCGGGTAATTTTTACGTTTTACCGGTATCGCAATAATTTATTTTACCATAATTTACCATTAAAATTAATCTTGGGTAATTAATTTATGGTAATTTATACATCGGATTCTGAAACCGAGCCCTGTCCCACGCTCGGGATTTTCTGCGGATTTTTCGGGCCAAAGTTGGAATTTTTCGGGTCCAGGAATCTTCAGAAAAGTCGGGATTAACCCCGAATTATCGGGCCAGAAATAAATTCAAGGGGGGTACATTAGTTATTTTCTGGTCCGGACGGGACACGCCTCACAAGCTGCACAGTAATGAGGCAGCCGCCACTCACTGTGAAGCTTGTGAGTGGACTGTGCCACCCGTGCTTCGCCAGTTTTAGCCCGTGAATTCTGTCTCCTTCTCTTCCCCTGCACCATTTCTTCATTTTCATCCGACCTACAAACCACCTCACTCTCTGCAATTCCCGTAACTTCCCTTCCTGCAAACCATAATCTGCAAAACCATCTGCCAGTAGCCACCCTTCACTGCAAACTCAAACCTGCAAAGAAAAAAGAAAAGAAAACAACAACCAACAACACACCCCACACCAGCACAAAACGCCGCCGTTCCACACGCTCCCCTCACCTTCTTCTTCCTCTTCTCCACCGTGAACCCACTACCATCTACCACACCGCCCTTCCTCTCGTCGTTGTCCACCGCAGCAGATCGCCAGCCATCCGAGTCCACCTTTTCGCCGCACCAAGTCACCACCGGCCGTCGCCCCTGTCTCGCCTTTCCTCCTCGCGAGCCCGATGACCGCCGCCACCCTCGCCTCGCTTTTTCTTCCTCGCTGCAGCCGCCAGTGACAAGGCCACCCGAGACCTCCCTGCCTGCTGCTGCCGACGAATGCCACAACGAGAAGCCGCCTGCCTTGTTCCTTGCTCCCCGCCGTCGAACCGCCTTGAGTTGAGGTGAGAAAGACGCGACCCGTTTGGATTGGGTCACGGGTCGGGTCGACCCACACTTATGGATGAATTCAGGGTTTGGTTAGTTGGGCTGAGTGGTTTTGGAATGTGGGTTGGGCTGTTGGGCCGGATCGTGGGCTATGTTCTGGGCCGGATCGTGGGCTATGTTCTGGGCCTGCACGTGGGCCTGCTCCTGGGCTCCTGTTTGGGGCCTGGGCTTGGCACTGTGTATGGCCTGATCTGGCACTGTTTAGGCCCAGTCCGAAATAAAAAAAAATGGAAATGAAAATAAAATTAAATCTGGAAAAATTTATAATTCTGGAAAGATAAAATATAATTTGTGGAAACAATATTTTGGGAAAAACTTGGGGAATAATATTATGGAACATACGATTTTTAGGAATGGTATATTATATATAGTAAATAATAATTATTTTGAGGAATAATTTTGGAAAGGGTATTATCAAGGTAATAAAATAACGGAATAATATCCGGGTATAGGTATAGGTGTAAGTATAGTATTATTTTAGACACTGGAAATAAATGGTGAATGATGATGATAATGGAGAATTAACCCGGGGAAGTAACCGAGACGAGTTAGTATTTATTTTTCGGTATACAGTAGTAGCATGACATTTGCATATCACTTATATGTGCATATTATTTGTTTGATATAGGAGTTGATAACGAGCAGATACCTGAGGAGCCGGCCTTGGAGTCTATTGGACATTTCCAAAACTGATAATCGGCTAAGATGAGGATGGATAACCCTTGATATGTGCCCGTAGTACTGTGTATGATTTGTTGTTTGATTGAACTGCTGGTATGATTATTGTTGGCTGTTTGACTGCTATGGTATTGTTGCTGTTGTTGGTTAGCTGTGTTATTGGTTTGTGAAATCTGTGCTGAGATTTATGTTGAACTGTTAGTTGTGAGTAATTAGTGTTACGAGATTGTTGACTGGATGAGTCTGTGGATTAATCTGAGATAATAGAAATTTGGATAATTGATGAAAAAGTAATGGATTTGGACTGGAATTTAAGATGATTATTTAATTGTCACGTGGAAAGTAGTGGTACGACTAGATGGTTAGAGGCTAGTTCAGTGGTGTCATGGCCAGTTTGGTTTGGTTGTTGGGGATGTTGATCCCGGATGATGTTGATATTGGGATGTTGATCCCGGATTGGTTGTGATTGGGATGTTTATCCCAGATTGTGATTTGGCCTGGCATCCAGAATTAGTCAAAAACCAGGTACGACCCTAGCTTGTCCAGTGACGGGGCCCGGAAGATAAAATTAGTAATAACAATAATAAATATTCTTTTGGTCTTGGCTTAGTTGTTTTATGGTAGATTTCTTGTGTTGTGATTGTCTGTGTTTACTGCGAAAGTATTACGGTTGATTATATATCTCTGTTTATCCTTCGTCGGTGAGCACTTCGGACTCACCCCTCGCCTGCGGGGTTTCATCCCTTAGGTTTAGTTGCTTCGTAGTTTAGGTACGACGTTCGATGGCTGCTGCTTTTTTCTCCACCTGACTCCGGATCCATACCTCCGCTGCATGTGCATTTAAGTCTTCTGCTGCTGTCTCATATATGTTGCTGCGTTGATGCTATCCTTTATTGCTTTGATGTTGTCTTTTTGGTTTATGCTGCTGTTGCTGTGTAATATGAGTGGATTGAATAATGGTCCCCGGGTATGGGTGACAGTTGTAATATATACAGTGTACTGTTGTATTTGGATTTTCTGTGTAGTATTTTACTGCGATGTACTGCTTGAGCTGTTAATAAGAATAGTTTCGACACGTGTTTACTGTGTAAGGTAAATACAGGTCGGGGCGCTTCATTTTGGTAGCGGAGCGGGTAGTAGGTCATTAGGGACATAACTGTGGTTGCATGATTGTCTGTTTGTGCATAAGATTTGTCACACATGATATGACATGCATACATATACATTCTCATATAGGTACAAATGGATCCAGTTGGAGGGAATCAGCATGCTGGAGGTCACCTAAATGACGATCAGGTATCGGTGGATCAACCGCAACAAGTTGCGGGAGGTCCGAAACACCTTCCGGATGTTCCTTTGGGAGACCTTACGCAGATGCTAAACGTGGTAACTCAGATTTTGCGAAGGCAAGAAGCCAGAGATGCACGTATCGATGCTATGGAAGCTCGGGAACAGGAAAACCAGGGACCAGTCGAGGATCCAGTGTATATGAAGCTGGAGAAGCTTGGGGCAGAGAATTTTACCGGTGTCACTACACCACAGGATGCTGACCAGTGGCTCAGACAGATGAACAGGGTTATGCTGAAGTTGACATGTAGGAATGATAAGTGGGCCAGATATACCGCTGCCATGTTCCGAGGAGATGCTGTTGATTGGTGGGAGTCTACCACCATGGACCTACCGACACCTATCACTATGCCATGGAACCAGTTCATGGAGATGTTCCGAAGGAAGTTTGTTTCTGAGGCATACCAGGACCAGCTGAGACGAGAGTTTCTAGGACTACAACAGGGACCAGAACAGACAGTCAATGATTATGAGATCAAGTTCAACCGTCCATCTATGCCAGTGAGTTTGTAGCTACTCCGGAGGCCAGATGTAAACGTTTCTGGGATGGTCTTTGATCTGGTATCCAGACAGTCATGGGGTGCAAGGTCTATGAGACTTACCAGGACATGCTGACAGATGCCTTGAGAGCCGAGATTATCTGGCTGGGCAACGAGAGAGAGCAACAGGAGATACGTAAGAGACATGCTGCACAGAGTTTTGGGGGACAAAACAAGAGGTTCCACACACCAGCGAATCGGTCAAGATATGGACAGAGCCGGTTCATGCCAACGAGTCAAGGTCGTGGATGGAACAACAACTACAACAACCGAGGCAGTTCTTGGACTCAGTCTGGAGGGACTTCATCTTGGAATGCTCGCCCGAGACCTCCTCTGTCTCAGGTGAAGTACTACGAGTGTAACTAAGTCGGGCACTACCGATATGCTTGTCCCAAGTTGGGAAGATCTGGAGGTACGGCACCTGTTCAGACGGTGTAAGCCTCAGTTGCCAGTGTTCCTAGTGGTTCTGGAGTTGGCCGAGGCCGAGGACGTGGAGCTGTTCCTGCTAGGACCCAGTCAGCCATGAATCAGAGTGCAGCAGTGCCGAGAGCATTTGTGATCACTGCTGATGAGGATCCAGAGAATGCCGATGTTATAGCAGGTACTTTTACAGTCTTTGGTAGTACTGCTTATACTTTGATTGATTCTGGTGCTACGCATTCATTTGTTGTGCAAAGCTTTGCAATACTACATAACTGTACGGGAGAGAGTTTAACTTGTCCGATGAGGGTTAGGTTACTTGCAGTATAGTGGTCAGATTAACCCATGTGTGCAGAGACGTTTCGCTTTCGTACGATAGCAAGGTTTTTCTTGCACGGTTGATTGTGATGAACGTGGGAGGTTTCGACATCATCTTGGGGATGGATTGGTTGTCCAAGTACAGTGCCATGGTGAACTGTCGAACCAAGGAAGTGCTGTTGACTTCCGATGGTGGGCGAAAGGTTTTGTTGACAAGTATTGGGAGAGCTGCTACTACATGCAGTATCTCTGCTAATCAGGATGTTGGGATGAAGCCATTGGGTCCAGATGCTTTGTTGACCCATGTCAAGGGTGAAGAAGTTCAGACTCCGGTTTTGGGGGACATCATAGTTGTGAGGGAGTTTCCAGATGTGTTTCTAGAGGATTTGCCAGGATTGCCACCTGACAGGGAAGTTGAGTATACCATCGACTTGATGCCAGGAGTGACACCTATCTCGATGGCACCATATCGGATGGCACCGACAGAACTCCAGGAGTTGAAGAAATAGCTAGATGAGCTGCTTGAGAAGAGATTCATCCAACCTAGTAAATCACCCTGGGGATCACCAGTCCTCTTCGTGAAGAAGAAAGATGGCAGTTTGCAGATGTATGTGGACTACCGACAGCTGAACAAAGTGACAGTGAAGAATAAGTACCCGTTTCCCAGGATTGATGACCTTTTTGATTAGTTGCAAGGAGCTACTGTATTTTCCAAGATAGATCTTCGATCTGGCTACCATCAGGTCAAGATTGCAGAGAAGGACATACCGAAGACGGCCTTCCGTACTCGGTATAGACATTTTGAGTTCACAGTGGTTCCTTTCGGTTTGACCAATGCACCTGCAATTTTCATGTGCTTGATGCACTTGGTCTTGAACGAGTTCTTGGACAAGTTTGTGGTAGTCTTCGTCGACGACATTTTAATATAATCCAAGAGCAGGGAAGAACGTGAGGAACATCTGAGGGTAGTACTACAGAGGCTGCGAGAGAAAGAGTTGTATGCCAAGTTCAGTAAGTGCGAGTTCTGGCTTGAGGAAGTTGCATTCCTTGGACATGTTGTATCCGGGGATGGGATTAAGGTTGACCCTGCTAAAGTAAAAGCTGTTCTAGAGTGGGAGTCGCCCAAGACGGTACCTGAAGTCAGAAGTTTTCTTGGCCTTGTAGGATATTACGGGAGATTCATCGAGGGTTTTTCCTTGATAGCCAGTCCCATGACCAAGCTATTGAGGAAAGATCAAGCTTTTGTATGGAGTGATGCCTGCCAGAAGAGTTTTGATGAACTGAAGAAGAAGTTGACATCAGCGCCAGTCTTGACAGTACCTAATCCAGGAGTGGAGTATGTGTTGTTTTGTGATGCTTCAGGTCTTGGTTTGGGAGTAGTTCTGATGCAAGAAGGCCGAGTGATTGCCTATGCTTCGAGACAATTGAGACCACATGAGAAGAACTACCCGACACATGATCTAGAGATGGCCGCAGTGATCCTTGCTTTGAAGATTTGGCGACATTATCTGTTTGGAGAGAGATGCCGGATCTTCACAGATCATAAGAGTCTCAAGTACATCATGACTCAGAAGGAACTTAACCTGCGACAAAGACGTTGGGTTGAGTTGCTGAATGATTATGATTGTACTATTGAGTATCACCCTGGAAAAGTGAGTGTAGAGCCAAAAAGTGATTATGGTTTTCATGGAATGATACCCTCAGAGTTATCATTATAAATGAGCCAAGTGGCTTTAAAGTAAGTGTAGAGCCAAATAGATAGATATGTAATAAGTATCCAAAATATGAGCTTGTAATATAATTTGTGTGTGTGTGTCTTTCCAAGTATGTAAGTGTGATCAATTTCCATTTGTAAGATATGTGTGTTTTGTAACATAATGGAATCAATAAAATTCTTATGTGTTTGTGTTTGTCATGAACATGCTACCTAAAGTTCTTAACTTAAGTGAGAAGGTTAACTTACTGAAATGACAACAATGGAGGAACATCGATGTTCACAATTTACACATCGATGTTTTTAACCACTGGATAGAAATTTTAAACAACTTGGTAAGAATAACATAGATGTTTATTAAGTGAACATTGATGTTTAAAAAGCTACTGAAAAATAAAGTTCTTACCGAACATCGATGTTTGATACAAAACATCGATGTGCATACTCGATTTGTGGCTTGGCAGCTCTTATTGGAACATCGATGTTTTCTAGACAACATCGATGTTTTTCAGCTACTGGTTGAAAAACACAAGTGAGCTGAAAATCATGGAACATCGATGTTTCAAGAATGAACATCGATGTTATCATCTTTTGATCCTTGCACTTCTGTTGAAATTAAATGAGTGTGGCCACATTCAAAAACTTGGATGCTTCTTTGGTCATTTGCTTGGAGCATCCGCTATCAAGGTACCAAAGTACACTTGATGCCTTCAAGCATACCTACAAAACAAATCAAAGGGATTTTGGTACCCAAATCTTTTTGGGTCCTTGATGATTAGAAACATGCCGAATATAGACCTTATCTTGTGCCCAATGTCTATGCCTAGTATAACATACCGGGGCAATGTGACCTATTCTGTTACAATAGTGGCAAATGACATTTGGATTGTGCATCCTTCTAGGTTGATAGTAATTACCACCTTGATTATTTTTATGCATTTTAGTTAACTTGTTTTCCTTAGGTATCATCTTGTTTTCCCTAAATTGAGTCACATGTTTCCTAGGCTTAGTATAATGAAAACTTTCATTTTTAACGTTGTGTACATGTGATCTTCCAACATTAGCATTTGATCGAACATTGTAAGCATACAATTTAGCATAGTGAACTTTTCTACTACTTACCTTTGGTTTGGCATTTTGAGCATGTAACTTTCTATGATGGATGTGTAATCTTGTGTTGTGAACATGTGATCTAGCATTGTGTGCATGTTCATGTGATGTAGTGTGATGAGTAGAAGATGAAGCATCATGTTTATGTGTCTTAGCATTAAGCACAACAGGTTTGACATCATTCAACACATTTGATGCACCTAATCCTTCTTTTTGTGTTGGACATCTTTGTTGTCCTAGAAGAAGATTAAGACCATCTCTACCATTTGTGAACTTTTCTAGTGTATTCTTCAAATCATCAATTTGAGACCTAAGAGATTCATTCTCCTTTCCCAATACAACACAAGCACATACATTTGAGGATATCTTCTCGTTAAGTTCATTGTATGATGTATTGAGAGCATGCTTTTCTTCTTCAAACTTATCAATTTTACTAGATAACTTATTCTTATCATTTACTAATTTCTCATTATCTTTTTCTAAGGTTGTAATTTGTTTCTTTAAATTTTTATTGACCTTAGAGACTGAAATGAATTTACTATATACTTCATTAAATGCATTTTGCAGTTCTTCAAATGTATAGTCATCACTCGAATAGGAAGTACTTACCTCTTCCGGAGATTCTTCCTTTGCCATGTAACAAAGGTTGATAGTCTCATCTTGCTTGCTGTTGATTTCTTCATAGATGATTTCCAACATGTTCCACATCTCCTTGGCTGTTGCGCAGTGCGAGATTATCTGATAGTCATCCGGATTGACCGCACTCTGAAGCATGTTTATCGCCTTGGAGTTGTTTTCGATTCTTTGGATGTCATCTACGTTGTGCTCCATCTTTGATGGGATTTGAATGTCATTCTTTATCATCAGCCAAGCTGCGAAATTATTGGCTTGGATGAAAATTCTCATCCTTTCCTTCCAATATGCGTAATTTGTCCCGTCAAAGAACGGTGCACGGGTAGTGGATTGTCCTTCAGTGATTCCTGCATACAAAGCATTTGAACAAGCCATGGAAATTTACCTCTCAAACTATTAAGTCTTTCAGAGAGTTAGGCTCCGCTACCAATTGTTAGAAACAATATACTTAAGCTAGAGGGGGGGTGAATAGAGATAATCGAATAAAAACGAAATAAGCAGGAATTAAATGCGGAATTGAAAGAATGAAAGACAAAAGCAATTTATCCTGGTTCACACACACTCTACTAGTGTGGCTAATCCAGCCCTTCAAGTCTCACTTGAAGATTTCACTATCTACGTTAAGCTTACGGGTGCTTAACAAACCATTTACAACCTAGGAATTCTAGTCACAAGAATCCTAAACCCTGAAAGTTCAAGTCACATGAACCTCAGCTCTCTTGCTTGAAGATACCTCACTTCAAGACTTCCCTAGGAATTCTAATCTCAAGAATCCTAGACTTGCTTAAGGATACCACACCTTAAGACTTCTCACACAAGAAGATATACCCTCTTCTTGTGAATCTAAACAAGGGAACTAACCTCCCTTAAGGTGTATGAATACACAATCACTCA